>RHDR01000245.1:0-41615 GCA_009806295.1 Davidsoniella neocaledoniae
TTATTGAGTACATTGTATTTTGAGGTCCTAAGTATCTTTTTTCTGGTGACCCCTGCTAGAGCCTGTATAATAAGAAGAACGGCCTGTAAATTAAAAGTTCCCTAAAAAATAAACAGCGCATATATGGCTGACAGCCTTAGTATGGAGTAGCCTTAGTATTATTGAGTACATTGTATTTTGAGGTCCTAAGTATCTTTTTTCTGGTGACCCCTGCTAGAGCCTGTATAATAAGAAGAACGGCCTGTAAATTAAAAGTTCCCTAAAAAATAAAGAGAAGACAGGACGAAACCCATCCAAGTGCAGTTTTTATGCCAAGATTATACACGAAACCCTAGATTTACACCACGATTTTTTTTTATTTTTTTTTTGGAGATTTGCCAAGAGTTTAAACCCAACAAGAGATATTCGTCATCGAAAGAAAAGAAAAAAATGGGAGTAACGACAAGGAAGGCATGAGATAAGAAAGAAAAGAAAAATAAAGCACATGATATTGGCGACTATCATTTGATGAATGTCTTGGCAGAGAGAATATCAAGATGACTCGAGAATGAGTGAAAAGGAAGCCTTGGCTGGTGTCAACACAATAGTGCTTATAAAACCATATGGATTGTGTGTGAAGTGAATCTCAGACCTGCTTACTATACACAAAAATATCAGAGCCAAGACTTTTTTGTTATATTCTTCTCTTGGGACATGTTGGAGAAACGGTGAAGACAACAAAATTTGGGGGCCAAGTCCATGATCAAAACATGTAATGAATCAACTATTTGACTACTGACGCTTTTGACCACTTGGAACCACCACGTACACGCTCGCCGATCATATAGAATATAAATGGCACCGGGATAAGCAAAGCGGCAAAGCCAGCCGCGATGGAAGAGCCAGGGCCTATTCCTAAATTGTGATACAAAGGTCTTACAACCAAGGGGAAGGCGGCTGCCATTACCGATCGCAAAAATGTAGTGGCAGCTACAGCCGAAGCCGCATACTGTTGAAATGTATCTACAAGATAGTTGAGGGCTGCCTGGAAGATGGTGAAGAAGCCGGTGCCAAGGAGAACGAGGCCGATACAAGGCGCAATCCAATGGATGCTAAGATTACCTCCTGTCCATCCCGTCAAGAACATACCAGAGCAGAATAAAAATGCGCCAAGCATCATAGGGGGCAAACGCTTCTCGGGAATAGCTCTGCCTCCCTTGAGGGCACTCGCTTTGTTATATAAGCCTTGGTTCAAGACGTTGAGCGAGGCACCACATGTGGCACCAATAAATATGCCGAGGAAGGGCAGAGTGCTCGTGAAAACTCCCCAACCCCGGGCTTCGTAAAAGATGATAGGGATTGACCCTAGCTGCATATACACTATACCATAGCAGAAACTGGCATAAAGCGACATCATGAAGCAGATTGGCGTGACGAGAAGCTGCAGCGGCCGCAACAAGAACTTCTTTGCCATTTGAGAGAACTCGGGGTCCCACTCTTCAAACTCAGCATGCAATGCCCAATTTCCAGTGCTTAGGCGCAGATGACGTGCCTTCACCACGAGTAGGCGGGGTGGGTAAGACTCGTCGACAAATATCACGGCCAAAGTCAGCATCACGACTTGGATGATGGCACTAAACCACTCTGTCCAGCGCCAGCCAAGAGAAGAGTTTTGCGCTATGGCTGCCGAGACTATTGGTCCAAGAGCTGGGCCACCCACCACGGCCATAGCATAGCCAGCAATGGCAATTCCACGTTGTGCGGGGGAAAACATATCTCCCAAAACGCCGCCGGTATTCGTGACGGGCGCCGACGCAAAAAAGGCGCCCCAGAAGCGTGTAAGCATAAGGGTTTGGAAGTCCTTGGCTGCAGCACTGCCAAGAGAAAAGCAAATTGATATTGCGACAGGGATCATAACAGCAAGTCGACGACCGTACATTTCGCTGACTGGAGCCCACAAGAGCGGTCCTACACCAAACCCTAGCATATACAGAGAGGTGCCAAGGGTGGCGGTTTGTATACCGACATTGAACTCATCTGCGACCTGCTTGGTCCCTGCTGAGTAGCTAGCCGAGCACCACGTTGATGACATGGTCACAAGACCATATAAGAGAGTAGTCATAACCTTTTTGCGCGTGGGCCAGTTTTGAGGTCTATAAGGGTCGTCCGGTCCGTCAAAATCGACTAGAACCGCAGGGGTTGTCGCTTGTTTAGCCAATGGGTGCGTGAAGGGCGGGATAGAGCGCCGGGAACGGATCACTGAGAGCACCGTATCGGTACGGGATAAGCTAACACCCGTTGCTGTGCGTACCAACGCGAGCGAATTTGAGGGGCGTTGGCTGGAGATGCTGGGGCGATGGCAGGAACACGGACGATGACCATCGTGCTCTGAAGGGTTGTTAGAGTGCGTGCTCTTATCATCATCATCATCGTCATCGTCATCTTCATCTTCGTCGTGGTATTTGTTGTCGTCGAGCTGCTCAGGGTGATGATTGCTGATGTCGGGTTGGAGTCGGCACTGGTCAATGCTGAGAGAGTGTGAGTCTACATCGGTGGAGCTTAGACCGGTGATGTGAGCTGTCTCATCTTGGCGCAATGAGGAGCGCATAGCTTCGGGAATTGAGAGGTGTTTCTCATCCATGGTTGATGTATCACCAGTTTTTGGCATGCGAAGATGCTAAACAAAAGTTGCTTGTAAAGAAGAGAAATAACGCTTGATCAAAATTAGACCGTTGCAGAACAAAGACGAAGAAAAAAAATTGAACAAAGTAAATTTCCGTGATCCGAATCGGGACTGACGGTGGCCAATTATATAGCTCAAAACTCGACCGTTGACAAGGTTTATGTTTTTTTGTTCTTCTTCGAGTGACTGTTACAATTACCGTTAGCTTGCTATTGCTATCTTTGCCGCTTCCTACATTTTGCCTTGTACGGTCCCGATGCCCGGAAGCTCATCGGCAGGTCGCGGGTGACCCATGACTCTACATGGATATGTACATCTAGGCGGTATTCGGTGCCGCTAGACCAGGGCCTGCATATGCTATTGGAAGGGAATTATAGCGGTGGATGATTGAGCGCGGGATAAATCTGCGAGATACGAGGATACATATGGAGATATCACGCGCTTTCTTGATGCAATGCAGCGATAACTAATGCAGGATGCAAACGGACCGGCGAATTGCCGCTGCTAATATGACTGTTTGGTGAGGAATTGGTGACATTCCTGCCGATAATTGTAATTCTGACTCTCACATATAAAAAAACAAAATATATCTTGGAAAGAGAAAAAATAGAAAAGTAGTCAATGCACTTTTATAAAGGTTGATAATAAGATAAATCGACGCATTGATGGAATGCGAGAAATTAATGGAAGGAAAAGAAGAAAAAGAAGGAAAAGAAGAAAAAGAAAGCTGTCATGTCTTGAACTTTTGAAAATTTAAGTTGCGGCTCAATCGAGAAATTGTCGACCGACAGACTGTAGGGCAGTTGCGATTTCTAGAACCTCGTCGGCAAAGTCGTCGGACTAAAATGTTTAGGTTCTTGCTGTTTTTTGACATAAATCAAGAGATAAGAAGCCACGCGATGCGGCCCACTTAACATCGGGGATCACAAACAATTAACCAATAAACAAGGGCTAGCTAAAAACAAGATTATTTTGTATCACAGACCTAGGCAAAATCAGACACCGGTGGCTTTATCTAAGGGACTTATTTTATATTGATATATCGAAGAAAAAAAGGAAAGAAATTCTAAAGTGAGATAATCTGTAAAAACGGACGAGAAACATTTATGGAAAAGTAGCAAAACAAAAAGACTTCAAACAAGACCAAAAAAAACCAAAGCAATATAATAAGAAACAGATGTGCAGCGGCCAAAAGAGACGAAATATTGGTAAGCAGAAACAAGACAGACACGAAGCAGAAGAACAGAACAAAGAGGTCATTACATCATCACATCATTACCGTTAAATCGGGACATTGTAGTCGTTTGTCCTGACGCGTGGGAAGCTGCCACTTGTCATGGCGCCCACACGACCCGAAAACTGGTCGAGACAGGTGCTAATCCAATGCTGGGCGTGCGTGTCGACAAACTCGAATGCCACGCGGAGAGCAAATGCTAGGCGCAGAGGTCCTAAAGGACCGCTGCTGACGGTCTCGACAGACTGCATCACGTTCATGGCGAGGCTGCAGTTCATTTCGTAGTAGGTGTCGGCCTGCACGCCGCACTGGCGCAACGACTCGTATAAGATCATGAGGACGGCCCAGAAGTCGAGGTGAAACGAAGCCACCCATGGGTTGTCGAAACTGTACAGCGATGACACTGGCGATGTCTCCTGGGCACTGATGCTCATGGGGTTGGGCGCCAGGTAGTTGTAGGTCGCCAGCCAAGTGTGTAGACGCTGCTGCAGCTCTTGGCTCTCGCGTGCAAGACGGCTGATCAGGCTGGAGCTTCCTCGATTGCCTTGGCGGTGGGTTTCGCGGAGGCGACAGGCGTCACTGAAGAAGATGTGTTAGTTGGATGGTCCAAGCATTTAAAGCGCGGACTGCGTAAATTACAGAATAATATCACTCCCACTTCACTTACCAGAGCACGGGGAACAAGTCTGCAAGAATGCGGTTGAAAGCATTCATGGCTTCTAGTCTCGCACCAGAGGGCTGGCCCAGAGAATCGCCAATGGAACGGCAACTGGCGTCACAGGCGGCCTGCCACTCGGGAAACGCCAAGAAGCTGCTTTCGGTTTCGACGCTGGCAGAACAGAGTCCATGCAAAAGCTACCGATTAGTGTTAGCACCGTCTGATTATAGTACCAGCACCTGGTAAACAAAAGCATGCCTTACTTACCAAGAGTCTTTTGGTATTGATCAACACGGCGCCTTCAATGCCACCGACGTAGTGACGGGACCCTCTTCTCTGAAGTAGAGTGATAATCCCTGTTGCATGAGTTCGCCAAGAGCCGGCACCAGAGGTTGCAGCAAAGAGCTACCAAATATATATGTTAGTCAAATAAGCAATATAGGAACACGAAAAAAAAAAGGAAAAATCCCCAAAACGGACTAAACCAGGAGAGGACGGGAGAAAATAACAGGATTATCCGGTACGTTGGTTGCAGGAGGGAAAAAGAGTTACCTCGTAAATGAGCAGAACAGCAGCGGCACAAAGCGTCTCAGGATCCTTCCACTGAGATCGATGATTGACAGCGCCCTGGAGGTCCCGAAGAGACTCCCCATAAGCCGAGCGGCTGTTTCCAAGCATCCCTTCGTCATATGTAGCTTTTCCAAGAAGGTGTAGCCCAAGAGCGCACAGGGCATTGTCCAAAACAAGTTTGTTGCCTAGTAGGCACGGAATGGCCTTGAAAACAAAGTCTAGTTCGGCAAGCTCCGTATCGCCATAGAGGGCACTCACTTGGCCAATGACAGACATGATGTACTTGACCCTCTCCTCCTTGTGGCTATCAACGGCCGGAGTATCATCGTCTCCCGACGAGGTGCGTCTGGAGCTGCTGCTGCCTTTGGACGACTTGGGGGACTTGTCCGTGGTCGAGTCCCAAGACGAGCCTCTGCGGCTGCGAATATTGTGTTTTTCCTGGACAAACTTCATCTCCTTTTCGTAGCCTGGACAGTCTGCACCGTACTTGATACAGTTGCCACAGGCGGGACGGCCCTGATCACACTTGACCCGGCGCTTGACACATAGGGCACAGCCATTGCTCCGTGGGACGCCAACCATGATGATAACGGGCGGAGTAGAAGACCGAAAAGGTACTTGGTAAGTAGTATTGGGGTAAAGTGGGTGAGTGACGAAGCAACTGGCTCGGCTATTGTTAGTATATGCTACTGTGTGGTGGTCTGTCGTGACATATGTCGAACTACCAAGATCCACTCTGATATTTATATAATCGACTTACAACTGGACTGGCTTTCTGAAAACCCTGCAGGCAAGGCAGGCGTGGGTCTGAGAAAACAAAGTATGGGTTGGCTCGAAGTAAGGCTTCACACGCCGGGGATATAATCAACAGGGCAAGTTTAGAGTTGGCGGGAGGAACAGAACGTGGGATAAAGATAATGCGTCACTCCAACGTTACTAGCTCAACAAAGATGGCACAAGTAAAGAGAGATGGATTCAGATGAAGAGATATACGGAAGAGACTGGGTGAAACTTAGGGGAGTGTTGAATCCCTTGACAGCTATGTACCGAGGAAGAGAGTAAGCTGTAGCGATAGCACAAGTAACGACGGAGGCGGCAGAAGGCAGCGGGCTCTGAGAAGGAGTGACAAGAGATGTCGAGGTAGCGAGGTTGAAGTGACGATGAGGAGGTGAGGAGGATGGAAAGGCGTCTAAGCTGATGTGAGTGAATCTCTCTGCTCCTCAAACGAAGTCCTTGGCAACATTGGCGAAGACATGTTGATATTTAAAGACATCTCGAAGACCAACGGTCCCAAGGCTGAAGCCAGAGTATCTCGTAGAGATTCTCTAGGCCCTGATCTTTTTTAGGCAGAATGCTCCTCCGGCGTCCAGTGCTTTTGCGGTCCGGGGTGGGTGATTAGTTTGTCGCACAGTTCTCTACCATGTGAGTCGAGCAGGCCCCGCCAAGCGAGCGGCTGCTGCGAGTGAATATTGGAAGCCCGCATATAGGGAACAACGTCAGGTAGAAGGCGAACTAGAACTGGACGCCTGGGATGTCTGGTGGTGGGTAGTCGAACGAGCACTCATAGCCAAGAAACCTGATAGAAGAAAAAGAAGACTGAAGAGAAAAAAAGCACTGCGATTGCCTGGGTGTCCCCGGTAGACTGGACTGTGCTTCTAGGAGGGAGGTCCCATGCCAGGCCAGGTTGTGCAAAAAATGTTAAAGTGGGAGCAGATGTTGCAGAGGAGCCTGGACCCCAATGTCCCGCAGCGCTCCTGATGACACTGCAAAGCATAGCAGTGACAGAACAGCATAGCGATAGCAGCAGCAAAAAAGAAGTTGTTGCGTGCTATCACATCTCGCCTGGCGGCCAGACGAGCTTGGCCGCGATGTCGGTGGAAGAGTCGGGCGGATGTGCTATAAAAGTACACTATAGGAGTGTAGCAAGACAGACAGGTAAGAAGCGGGCGATAGTTGCAAGGCAGAGCAAGCAGAAAGACACAAAGGGGCCGCCGCTGAGACGGCCAGAAGAGTCAGATTCCGCTTCTCGACCAGATGTGTATGCCCCCCTCATATGTTCTTTGTGTTTGTTACCTGGGTCTCTCTCACTCAGGCCCACGCGGCACTGTTCTCCTCTGGCGATGGCGATGGCGATGCTAGTGGTCTAGTGGTCTAGTGTAGGTACGGCAGACGGCGAGAGCCTATGACCAAGCTCTCCTTGGGTTCATCGATCTCTCAGTCGCCCTCTTTGTCGTCTCTTCCTGTATCGCGGCTATCTGGAAGAGCAGAACGGGACGTGTTGGCAAAACAAAAATAGTGTCGCTCCCAAAACGGAAAGATACTGCGAAAAGCAAAAAAAGCAGAATAAATAATAACAACACGCAGTCCAGATTGTGTTTGGGGGCAGGAACCCAGTACCAGAACCAGATTTCTGCCTGGCCATTTTCCTCTCTAGACTTCCTCTCTAGATATTAGTCGATTTCTGATTTCAACAAAGCTTTTAGGTTATTCCCAGCAAGCGTCCGTTTTTTTTCATTCCTTCTTATTTTAGGTTCCTTGCAGAGACAGTCGTATCTTGTGTTAGTAGCTTTTTTGGCCCTGATTCATCCCCCCCTCCACTATCAATGTCGCTTATAACGATGGGAAATCCTGTGGCCATACTTGCTATAAGCGTGTGCTAGTACTATATGTAACTATAGTTATAGTTAGATATGTCAATAGTAAGAAACAAAAAGAACACCACAGACAGCTAGGAAAAACAAGGAAACAAAGCAAATCGCCCGTTTTGGCATGCATTTGTATTAGCTTTGACCAGGAGCCCTGGTCTTCGATCTTGGCCACCAAATCTGAGCATGAAAAACCCAAAATTCGTGTAAGTCGAGTCAAGACGGCACAACGCGTGTGGTTTGTATGAAAGCTCCGGTAATTCTGTCCCCCCCCCTCCAAGACGTTGTTTGACGGCTTTGACAGTTGCCTCAACGTGGATGACTGATAGACGCACCTCACGGACACTGCACATTATGTTATCAGTGCGACATGTTATGGTTAGCGTTCTTTGTATTGCACAGGCCGGGATATTCGTGTCTGCACTGAGGCTCGTTCGTTTTGTCTTCGAGCCATTATGCCTCTTTCTACGGACATCCCCCGAACTAAAGTTTGCTCTCTTGGTCGCATCGGCCGTGGCTCAAGTCCACCGTACATACATATTAGGATAGGAGGCTGCCGCCACTGTCCAGGCTGGGCGTTGCAAACAGACTCACTCAAGTCGAGAAATCTTGCCCTACTGCTTCAAAGCACTTGCTTCAAGGCGTAGCCGCAGCAGCAGCTTTTTCCTGCTGGGTCGGCCTCACCCAAGAAGCCGAGCCGACTAGCTACAAGTGCCAGTTTTGCTACTATGGAGTCTCAGCTCCTGCGAAGTTTCGGGCCGGCCTTAACCTTGATTGCAGGGCCTTGGGATGGTAGACTCCTCAGAATGTCACCGAAACGCCTACTGGTGAGCCCTTTGTTGCTTCCAAATCTTACATTGTACATACATACACAGATATCTTGTTCCCATCTTCCTCATACTTGGTTGCATGTTATCCTTAGATATTATAGGTCTATCCTCAGAAACACTCTTGTCAGTCAACTACACAGCTGCATCTACGCTAGCATTCTTCCTGACGCTCTCTGCTATAACAGCTATCATCTTCCTCAACGGGCTGTATAAATCACACAAAGTAGCCGCCATCTCTCGGCCTGCTCAACTACGATGGCTATCTTCGGTTACCAGATATGTATGATGATGCTTAAATCCACCCACTTTACCGATCTTCAACTATAGCCAGGGTCCCCCTGGCCACCCCCTTCAGAGTGGCAGCTTCACCCACAACGAGCACTGGCATATATTACCGGCATCCAAGCACGGCCATTCTTGGCCAGATCCCACTAAATACCATTTATGATGCCTAGTCAAACAGTGAGTCTCGTATGGCTTGTGTCCTGCCATTTTAGGTGCAAGATTGATATCTTCGGGCATGAGAGATATCCGAACTCCAGACACAAGGGACAGATAGGTAGACTGCTCACCAAGAACACATTCGGACGAATGTCCATGTTCTCCATATTCGTGTGTAAAACAATATACAGCTATGAGCCTTCAGCTAAGGGCTAGTCCATACTCGAATTTTTTGTACCCGCTTATTGCTTTTCAGCAAGGCAGAAACACTGATAGTAGCATTTGGACCCAGATCTGACTAGATAGCTGCACGTTAGCTGCAAGTGACTGCAAGGTAACATTGCCGACATACGGCCTTCGTCTTGATTGTCTCGTCGCCTGCAAATCGACGGCAACTCACTGACTTTTCTCCACTCCCGAGCCCACTGTACCGTACCATTATATCCGTTCTGTCACAGATAGATGGACCATGTGTACCCATCCTCGCATACCCCCAACCCTACCAGCCTAGAACACATCACGGGCTATTCTACCTATTCAAGCTTTTTATATTCACCTACTCTGCAGCTTCTGTTAGTATCAAGTGTAAGCATGCTGAGTAGGGGCCACAGTATTGCTACCATTGCAGTCAGACCATAGCCAGCTATAGTGGCACTACTACCTATCGCAGCAACTCGCCCAGCGTCATCGTGATTTGCATGTCTACAGTTGACCTTTGCATCCTATTTAATGTAACGAGTTGTGCATATGATGCCATATCCGAGTTCTACTTCATCTCCTCTGCCAACACTGTTCCTTTTTGTCTTCCACTTCAGGCTTACCAACAAATGCCTCCGGTCACAGCGTTGGGTCACCGACAGAAATACATTTTCAGGCAGTCCTTTGCTGTAATCTGTAAGCAATTCCGTAACGTGACCTTACTAGCGCTATCATGTTTTTAGGGCTCAATGGTACGTTGATTCCAAGAGCCCAGCAATTCGGGGCGTTTTCTTCATGCATTCTTTTTTTAATACTTCAACCATACTGGACAGAGCATCTGGATATCACTAGTTACAAATATATCCAATCATATCAAGTAGCTCCTTTCATCTGGATTCACATGTATTCACTTTTCGTATCTGATTTTTCCTTCAAGCACAGTATACACGCCCAATTTAATATGCCTAATATCCTGCTGCCTGCAAGTGCCAGTGCCAGTGCAAGTGCACAAAAGTGTGTGATTAGGATATAGGTCATGTCAAGTATTGTCCATGCTCACTGGCCCTACCATATGAAGGGTTTTACGACGAACCCGACAATTACCAGACAGAATCTTCGTCGCCATCCCCTATTGAAGATGCTTAAAATAAATCACTTTTATTGACACTTGACATAATGCATAGTCATATAGGCTTCAGCATTGTAGCTTTTTTTTTCTCAGCAGAGTTTGCATGTCATTGTTGAAGAATGAGATTAGACGTCTCATATGTTTCAAAAGAGCACACACGTTACTCAATACATGGGAGTGCTCCATACGAAACCACACTTTTTCTATTTTTCTTGTCGGCGTTACTACATCACTACAGCATCATACCGCCATATAAAGGTATGATCTACGGTACTCAAGGACAGCCTAACGTCTATTGGATGGATGTAACGAGATATACATTTGAACGCTGTAACAAATCCGCCGAACGTTCATAGGAACGAGATCTCCTTGAGACACAACAAACTCTCATCCTTTTAACCAGAATGTCAGGAAGGCTAATGTTGTCTGCGACAATCCTCAATGGAAAAAGAATCAGTCTTACGGTAGCACCAGCATAGAAGCCACATAGTCCCACTCAATCTACCGTCATAGCTTTAGTCTACTGATATATGACACCGCATTGATGCTATCTTGGTCATGTGATGTCATGACACCCACTATATATTGGCCATCACAACACGATGGCACAACTTCATCTTCGATTTCTACAATATTAGCAAACAAATCACTATCATCTACAATCGGCAATTATCGATAGAGGGCTGAAATATTGAGATTGATATTCTCTATTACATCAGAAACAACTCCATGTTCAGACAAGTAGGGTCCGAAAGTAATATAGCAATATCACTACATCTAAAAAGTAACCATAATCCAACGAATTGATGATCTGGCATGACATGAGGGTTTCTATCATAACTGAACATCTAGACCAGAGTCTATAGCATCACCGAATATGTTAAGTCGAGATTTTCAGATCAGTAATAGTTAGTACTTGCTATCAGTCATCACATGACTTAGCCTAGCTCTGCCATGTAGCAACTATAGCATATATATAGCATAGCAGACAAGACACATATTCAAGCCTCAATCGATCATAAGCCAATGATTAAACATACCTTTCCACAACGACAGTTGATATATTTATATTATATATTATATATACAGTTGGATATACTTGGCATGTTCTATGCATTAGACCTTCAACAGAGCAGCAACTGTAAGCTATACTTATCGGATCGGTCAGTGTCTATGGTGCAGTAAGGCTATATATCAAGCTTATGATAAGTATAAGTAACGTTGAAGAAGTGTAGTCAAAGAATATTCCAATGTGATAGTTGAATAGATAGGTAGACTCTACACTTCAATAATGTATATATATTACTTGTAATTGGTAAAACTTGGTAAGCATGATACACTCATGTACTCCTCTATATCTCCCCATATTCAGCGTGTACAACCTAGGAACCATTTTCCATATAAGACCGAAATTAAATTCAACACTACCGTTAATGATATACTCCGCTCAGCCAGTTTGACTCTCCAATGTCATACCAGGCTGTATAGGATAGTTTCTACAACTGCACAATATCAAGACCAATTAGTCTCAAAATATCAATAATGCTGCAAAAGACCTTCGAATTGACCATCATCAAGAACATCAGAGATCCGGTGAGCTTTTTCGGAGCTAGTTCCAACGCCGCAATACGGTGTTACACCACATCATAGAGAAAATGTCGTGTCTTTCCTCCCCAGCATGTTAAAAAAAAACTACACAGCCACGGCCTATAAGAAAGCTTGTTGAGTATGCTTTGTGGCTTTGTG
The DNA here is from genome assembly GCA_009806295.1 of Davidsoniella neocaledoniae. Classification (NCBI taxonomy): domain Eukaryota; kingdom Fungi; phylum Ascomycota; class Sordariomycetes; order Microascales; family Ceratocystidaceae; genus Davidsoniella; species Davidsoniella neocaledoniae. The sequence goes on from RHDR01000245.1 coordinate 12,114, forward strand.
GCACGTTACCACTGGAGTCAGTAATCTTGGGTGTGTCCATGTCTTGCCAACGTAGTGTGGCTATTATAGGCGGGGGGTAGGCAGACGCGGTATACGCAACTTGTATTTGCTTCTGTTGCTTCATAGGTTGAATGTGTATTGCTATAGATATCGGCTGCTTGAGTAATATGGGGAAAGAGGACTTGTGATACATGAGTTTGACGCCACAATCAAAAAGAAAACGCACACCGCCGTAGAGGCCAGTTTCTCACGTTTGTCAAGACATCTCATATCTCTCTTCGCTCTCTTAGATACCTCTTTCCTCGTGACTTCTAACAAGAAACCCTATCCGATGTTTGTTCTGTCCGTCCAATTCAAACGGGCACACAAAGAAAACAAACGAGATTGAGTTCATATCCTCACTCCTAAAGAAGAGTAGGCTCGTCACACACCGTGTCTCCTGATGTCGGTCGGGAAGTTTTGTTGTATCCAATAGCCACATGTGCATCTACCCTGATTATGTTTCGGCTGCTTCCAGGTTGATTTGAGGTATACGTATACAACAGAGAAGCTCATTATATCCCGAAACATATGCATGCAACAGCCCATTTATGTAGGCCAGATGGGGGGGACAACTGTATCTTGGAGTAACTGGCCGATATCAGGTATACGTTTACATACCTGTAAAGTAAATATACTATACTATCAGCTTTACAGATAGTATTCACAGAACAATGTGCCATAATGTAGTAACAATATTAGCGTAGGTATAGACTATATTCATCGTTAAGCTTGTTTGAAAGTACTACTCTGACGTCAGACAGGCCATCTCTACCGTACGCCGGCTTACCAGTCTTTGAAATATGGAAGACTAAAGATCACGCTCGTAGTCAGTTTATTGATCCCATCTAATCATATATGATGATTGTGTTCTGCTTTCATCCCACAGCCACAAAACCAGCAATCTGGCATTCTCAACTGAAAGCCCACCAACAATTACAATTCCGAATTTCAATTTACATAAAATACAACAAGAATGTAGTACTTCCAAGCATCTCAAGGATAGGCACTGGTCTAATATCCCAACCGCCACACGGCCTGTATCTTTTGAAGTTATCCATTAGAAATAAGATAGTCAGGGCTTTTCTTTTTTTAACGGCTAACTACATGAATACGAGGAAGGAGGCAATAATTATCTCACCTTCCAGCCGCCTTGTACGTCCCAAAACAAGAAAATAAAGAAAAAGGGATACGGTGGCTAGATTAGTGGAAAATGTCAAGGCAAACAGAACGAGAAACAGAAAATACAGAACAATAACATAGGTTCGCAATAGAGGTCGCGGTCAGTCTGATAATATGTAGCTCAGGTGTCAGACAATCAAGGGATACTGTCTCTCAAAAACATATCTTTCAACGAAGGACGTTCAGAGTTCAAAAGGGCAGTTTGCCTCTTAGCATCTATCATGGATTGAATCGTATTGTGCACGATCCGTACTTTCAGAGAATCATCAAATACAGTTTGGCGGTGAATCTTGCCTGTTGCTTTTGTGATGGTGGCGATATGATAAGTCCTTAACCAGAAGAGATGAGCCCACTTTGTAATACTGTTAGTATAGGTATACACTATCTACTATCTATACTATCATAAGCAGTACTATTACTACTACCATTCCTTTCCCTAGTGCTACGACTCTGGCCCGGCCGTATGATCAAACAAGAGATACTAAGAGGATGTACGGGGCCGAAGCGAGGCGACGTGATTCCAAAGCTCCGCAACTCAGGGCCATGCAAATACGAGTTGGTAAATCATTGAGTTCCTGTTTTTTTCTCATGTTTTTTCTAGTGCCTTCTCTCAAGGCTGTCCGCTTTGGTCATAACGGAGGCAACTGAATAACAGTAATGCAGGTATATGTAGACTTGAGTAGCAATGAAGGATCCAGGAATTCGCAGTACACAGCACGTTGCATGCATAAGACTTGTCACTTTGTAGTAGTGGCAATAGCCGAGAATTTCAGGCGGGAAAAAAAGGTGAAATGCAGGAAGGAAAATAGAGTAAAGAACCTATGCTTGGTAATTCGATGCCTTCCGAGTTACAGATATGCACAGGCTCCGGTTGGCAGTAATAATCACTCTCATGTAAGAGTTCTTTACAGGAGTATGAGCCTTTCCAATCTTACTGGACATACTTCCTTAGCCTGATAGTATCACGGCTTTGGAGTCGTTATCCGAAGTATAGCCTCGTAGTCGTTCTTGGGAGCATCATGTCAAAGAAAACTTGGGACTGCAACAAAGCGAACTATTATCGTCATGTGATGAAAGTAGCCAAGTGGCGGTGGGTCACTTGGCTTGGCTGACATCTTTACACGTTCCTACAGGAGATCAAGAATCTCGAACATTTAAATAGTAACCTCGCAATATGGCAAGCACTTTTGCCGATACGCGCCTCAGAAACATGAAGATCGCGAAGAAAGAGGAAGATATCTTCATAGGTATATATACATCGGTAAGTGGTGATGAATTTATATTGCTATAGTAATCAGAAATTAGAATATCTTATACCGAATACATAGTAACTATCCAAAGATATTTCCGGAAAATTGAGTACTACTTGATATAATTCAGATGATATGTTTTGATCACTTGAGATACATAGATGTTCGTCTGTTCAAAAATTCCGACTACTATGTAAAGCTAAAGTCAACCCGCTAGGCTCTCTTTTTCGCAGTTTCTACAAGGGATAACCTGTCTGCTTCAATAATAGTGGTGCTGGTCTAGTTCGGTCTCAGCATGCCATTTCAAGTCTTACTAATACATACGTATGCATATCTACAGTTGTATGTATGTATTTACAGCCAAAATTGGCCACGGCCAGGCTCTGTTAGTAACATAGCCAGTCAATACGAGACTCCGGGTCTCTATTTCTGTTCTGCAGCAGGAAGGGGAAAAAGGGACGTTCCAAGTTACTTGTAGGAGCACCTGTGCCAACAGATTTTGTCTAGCAAGGAAAGCAGAGGAATCAAAAAGAGAAAAGAAAAGGTCACCAAGAATGAGGACTGCAGGAGGAGCCCATTATACATACAGGGCATGCCGTCATAGGCAGAATCAAGAATAATGGAGAAAAAAAAACAGAGCTGTAGAGTTTACAGAAATACGGGGTAAGCTTGGTTTTCCTTTAGCGTGCTACTATAACTTCTACTACTCGACATGATCTTCGTCCGAGAAGACAACGAAACCTAAGACAAGCGATTCACGGAGGAAAGAGATCGCCCGCAGAACAAAATCAATTTAGTCTCTCGCAGTTCCTGGGGGGAAGGAAAGAGAGTAGGAACAGCTGGAAACCAACAGCTATGACTTGGGGCAATTATGTATGTATCAAAGAAGCAAAAAAGAAACAAATCGGCGTTGGCTATGGCGACAATGTCCGTGGGAGGCGCATGGGGCTACTTAGTTGTATTATATGTACATACATGTACTATTAGTATACAAAGTGACAAGTGTCTAGGGATTCTGTTTCTGCAGCAGCTATCTCTCCATGTCAATCTTCTTCACTGACCTCTTTCTTCCTCTCCAGGCTGCTGTGCTAGGCTATTTCTTTAGGGCACAGACGCTTCCAACACCCACAGTGTGTGTTTCTGTGTGCAACATTAGATTATTACATATATCGCTCTCTCTGTTCCCACTTTCAGTATCAGATAACCGTACCGAAATACTCCCAAGATAGAACACATTCGTGCCGCAGTGCCCGGTCTCTTTTAGGATGAATATTTTAATAGTTTGAATTACAAGGTCAGATTTAAATGAGGGAAAGAAAAAACGGCGGCGGCAGACCATAGACCATATGCGATACAAAAATCTCGGGCTTTCCACTCACTGCCCGTAACATGACTGATACTGTTCTATACTCTTCCGTTCTCCTATTTTCAGTCAGCTGAGAGGCTACAAAGAGTAAGCGGGCTTATTCTTACCCCTCTTGGCCAAGACGCTCAACTCTCCATTCTATTTGTACACATTAGTATCAAAACTGGTGTCATCGAGTGCATCTATTACGTGGCGACGAGTCTCCTTCAGGCCAGATATTGCATGCATGTATATACATACAGATATGACTGTTCTCTCAAGGCGAATTTCCTTATTCGACACGGTATTGTGCAAAATATGCTACCAAGAGCGCTCTAGGAGAACATGTAATATGTACTACGAACTTGCAACGTACGTGTGTGCCGTACAGACTTATACTGCGTCATACTTATAATTCAAAAGTAACAACGAATAAGACCAAGATGGTCCAGCCTAGAGGGGCAAAGGAGGAAAAAGAAAGTATTTCGTACTTTGCTCGTTTCTAGCCTTTTCTGTTCCAGGGCCCTCGATCAAAGTTACCGTGGTCTGCCCACCACCAAAGGGCCCCCTCAAGTTATAGTAGTAATAATGATACTATATAGTTATGTTACTTGTGTATACTGAAATTTCATCTCCTGGAGTTCTTAAACATACATTCGGACTTTTAAACATGAAACCTACATCTAAGACACCAAAGTTTTTGACTGAAAATACATATTATCGATTTATGTACATACACAGAAACATTAAATAGGGTTTGCAGCGAATAGGGTTTACAACCTGGCTTTTTTTGTGATAGTTTTAGCTTCGGGTCAATGACGTCGCCACACTATTTTTTCTATCGGCAATCTCATTAGATTTGCTCGTTCTAGTGGCTCTATTTGGTTAGTTTAGGCTTTTTTTTCAGCTTGTAAAGAACCCTTCATCATTTTATGGCTTACTACGTTTTCTATTTTCCTCTTCCCTCAAGCCAATAATCACGAAATCAGAAAATCCCCATCCACCGCTTGTTTGGTGACAGGGTCGTCTATTATTACACCTACAGATATATATTCACAGTATGGAATCCCAGAATACAATACTTTTTTCAGATCACTACCGCATTTGATATGGCGCAGCAATACTTTATTAGCACTAGAAAAAATAATTGTTGTTCATGAACTTGCATTCGTTGCTTTGAAGCCCTATCATACAAATAAGCCGGGAAATCCTTTTGAATCCGTAAGAAAAACAAAAGAAATAGCAGGATCGATCAAACGGCTAAGGGAAACAATGAGTTAGAGGACGGTCAACTGCAGATGTACAACCAGTTTGACTAGGTGTCATCAGTCTGACTACAATAGTATAAAAATTACGAGCAATTTTGTATGATTTGCAAATGCAAATACACAATCAAAGCCCTTTGGCGCTACCTTCCAATAATTCTCGTTGTCTTTTGTCTTGAGTGACCCGCCCATTTGATCATCCTGATACTCTCACGGTCAGATTGCTGGCCAACGGCCCTTTTTGTAGTAGCGTTCGTTCGCTGAGCTAAAAAGGGAACATATTAGACTTTATTCTACAAACTACTGATACTACTTGCCGCCCGGTATCCTAGTATAGCTCATACACACAACCATACAAACAACTGCTAGTGTATACAACTATATACGACTATTTGTCTGAGCTCAGATGGAAATGCACCCAACTCTGGTATACAGGGTAGCGTTGCCCACTCACGCCATCCCTTGGTTTTCTCGGAAACAAAAGAAAACGAGCGGTATTTTGGCAGCAGTCAGGATGTAGCACTAAGTAAGCTAGCCAGGCTAGTTCAAGGTACATAGCTTCAGGCCAATATATCTGGAGTAGTAAAACTTGAGGGTAATAGAAGTAAAATAGTCCGTTACCTGCAATGCTACCACTGTCTGTAACATTTTATTACAACTATTTTCGATAGCACGGCCGTGACTTCAGCTTGAATACAGTATCCCCCTTTTTTCATCTCATATGAAGAAACCATGCCTTGCCTATCCTGGAATAACGCTTCCAATTTCTACCAAGTGAAAGAAGAGCGACACATCTCAAATTCCCAGGGATTTCCTCCTACGACACTGTCAATGCTGGTGCTGGGAGAGGGGAAACAAGAGAATAAAACGGTAACGGAGTAATCTTGCTGATTCCAGAAACAGTAATGTGCCCATATGAGAGCTAGCTAAGTAGGCCAACTCTTCTAATTGCAATCTTAGTCAAAGACAGAGAAAAATGCATGTACATATACATATCTGTATACAATTATTAGTACTGCTATGAGGTTAGTCCCTGTATTCCAACCCTGCTACAAGCCTGTCCTCAACGTCCAAGCTCATTAACCGCCATCTACTGGTGTAATTACGTCGCCTTCGCCGTTGATTGTTCTAGTTATACATATAGTGTAATGATGGAGTTTAGCCAAGTCCGATGTTTATCGTCCCAATGAAGCTTAATAACTGTAAGTCAGATACCTTGATTCTCAAGAGAGATTGCCCTGGCTCCCACTCTTTTTTTTTTCTTAGCGGGTGGCGCTGAAGCAACAAGGCATTTTGTTTAAGCTTCATTAGCATGACAAAGTAAGACCTCATCTTTTTTTGTTTGAGGGGAAACAATAGAAACGACCATAGGGTTAGCACCCTAGAGAGTATTACAACTATATTGTAGTTAGGGGGACGCTTTACGCTAGGTTCAACAACCGTCATGCCATTTTGTCTAGTGCATGAAAAACGGAACAACGTAACGAGATGTATGACTAAGTAGGAACGGTTAAAGATGAAGCATTGAGATACTGGCTATTTTACTCGTTTCTTTCATTTCCATAATTCAAGGACCAAACAACAAAGTTGCGACAGTAAATGCAATTCTGGAACAAACTCAAAATAGCTTCCTGTGTGAGATTCTGTAAGCAAATGTACAGGCATGGGATTTGTGTGGCTAATATTTTAAGGCCTTGTATTTCAAGATTTCAAAATTCGAACAGACAAGGCGGCAATGAGAAAAGGCTGTGCATTTGATTGATTGAGTGGAAAAGGACGGACTTGGCAGCAAATGTCTTTGTTTCTAGTGCTATTATCACATTATGGGAGAAGACCAAAGCTGGGGCAAAGAAAACAACTCTATGGCTAAAGCTAGTTATAGGGAGAATAATGTGTTACTGGGCCTTGAACACAGAAATTTGGCTCCCTACCGCTAGGGTTGGGCGGGATTTAGGCCTTGTACTAGTGCGACACAATGCAATCGTAATACTAGTGACAAGGCAAATAAGCAGATACTAGCGTAAAAAAGGTAAACAAGAAGAGTATAGAAGAAAAAAAAGACCGCTGAAAAAAGTAAACATGTGCGTATTTGTTTATTTTGACACGGCCAAGGCGCTTTTACTCTAATTTGTCGGCTTTTTCTTTTCCAGGCGACGCATTTATCCATATCCTACTAAGTTGGCTGAGTGCATAGTATAGCTTAGCTGTAGTATAGTACAAATCTATGGATTTACTTTAGCACTACTGTCAGGTTGCGTATACATCTAGATCCTTACGCGTAGCTAGGCCGCCTTTGGGGCTTGCTCGCACATGTCACTTAAGAAGCTATTGGCTATTTCTCTAGGCCTGCTATTCCTTTGCGAAGCAAGTATCGCATCTAGACTACTACCTTTTTCTTACTCTCCAAACTGACCCCGGGCACCGCTTATAGGACATGTTAAGATGCTAGGCTGGCACAAAAACACCAATAAGTAGCGATTCCAAGTCTAGAACCAACATGGCATCAATGTTAGTCAACACAGGGTATTTATTGGTGTATTAGTATCCCCTACATGTACAATATAGTAGTAAATCAGAGCAGCAGGTGATGCCCTATTGTATTGGTAGAGATCGTCATAGAACAGTCAAGACCTATTTTTGCCAGCATGAAGCCCGGCTCACCATCCCCTTGTTTGTATATCTTTGTTTTCCTTGTATCAAAGATCGAATACTAGGGAGAGAAATGACTGAGCCTGTCTCTTTGTTTGTTTTGCTATGCTACTCGTAAAAATGAAAAAAAAAATGAAAAAAAAAAAAAAAAAAAAAAGGCAATGGAAATGTATTACAGTTTAGATACCGCATGTCATGCAACACAGCATACATGTACGTGCTTTCAAGCCACAGATGCCTATTGGCTAGCAACAAGAAGACCGATGGCAGGGCTTGGTATCAACAAACGCAATACCGCAAGTCAAACTAGCTGGGCAACAGAAAACACACATAGAGAGACAAGGCTGGGGGGGGGGCCCTAGGCAATGATAGGAAAGTCGCAGTCAAGCAACGCCCAAAGCTCAAGCCTGACGCCCAAAGCACGACTACGGCAAGCCCTGGCTGGTCTGGCCTTGTCTGAGTATTTTCCTTCTGTAGAGTGGGTGTCCAAGGCCATTCATTGATGGCGATAGTTGGCCTGTTTTTTTTTTGGTCTGGAATGTATTGGTTATCTGTATCTCGATATCAGAAGGGTATCGTGAAGCTGACAGTATAATTTGCTCACCGGATACAGTGTCGAGCATAATGCATGTACAATGTAATGCGCTGAAACTACATATATCTCAACCCATATTAGCCAACACTGGCCGTCCACCCTTCATTTACTTCAATGCGCTTTTCTGCAGGAGCTCTAGGTGAAGCGATGCGCACTGTGAAGCTGTCAGAACTGGCTATTATACGTTGGTATCTGCACTAATAGATCCACTTGGTATTTGGAGAACAAAAACAATGCTAATGTTGTTATTTACTGCCTATTGCTGTTACAGTGCGCTATATTCACATTGACTCCTGCTCTTGCTTGTCTAGTTCCTGTTCCTACTTGATTCTGTTGTTGTGGTTGCTCTCTTTCTTCTTTGGTTCCTTCCCAAAGAGAAACATAATCTAGTGACAGTCCTTCACTCACGATTTCGTCTCCTTTCTTCATTCTGCAACTTCTGTTCCTTTTTTTTCCTGTTGTGTTGTGCCTTCTTTGCTAGGTTCACTAGTTGCTAGTGTTATTTCACGAATTTCACGAAGAAGGTCCCTTCCTCCCTTAGGAATCCTTCGTCCCTCAAAGCAAAGCAGTTGTACCTGTTACACTTCCTTCCAAGCAGCATCTTCTCTGATTATTTCTTTTTTCCCTTCTCTGATTTTTTTTATTCTTTTATTTTTTCTGCTTTTGTTTTTCCCACGCTCGCTTACCTCACTCTTTAATTTGTTACTTTTATTATCATCCGCTCGTTTTATCTGTTTTTATTGCTGTTTTTGGGGCTTCCCGCTTGATTTTCCTTTCTTTGCTAGTTTGAGTTGCGCAAGACGATGCAGATTTGTTGCTCAAAGTTTATGCTGTCCATGTAGCCACTATTTGACTATTTGCCCTGTTTTCAATATTCTCTTCTTCTCTTCTTTTTTTATCATCCTTTTCCTCTCTTCAACTTTCCTTCTCCCACCTCAGATCGTGAGCTTGGAATACATTTGCTCGCGTTTTGTCACGGGAGTGTTCTGGGTCTGATATTAGGATATCAGGATATTAGAGCATATTTTCTGCTGTTCCTTTGCACTACTGCCCCTATTCCCTCGCTTGGGCTTAGTATCGCAACAACTCCCCTTCAGTACCACTCACCACTAAGCACTACTTAGTCCATCGCTGACTGTTGATTGCTGACTGGATATCCCTTTGACCTGCTATCGCTCAGTCGGCCACTATTTCGCGACTGCTAGCATCGCTCTGCTCTGTTTCCTCTTCACTGAAGCCAATTCGCTTACCCGTACAATCCGCCTCTCTGCAAATATCACCGAAACGACGCCCCGACTGCCATTTTATATATTTTTTTTTTGATTTCTATCCTGCTGCCTTTTTTTTTTTCTTGAAGAAGCGACCGTGGATTTGAGTCTTTGAATCCCTCTAGATTACCGCCAGTAAAAAGACGACGCATTCAATTTGCTCGTAGATTCTTTCTCGACTTGCACTGCCACTCAAATACGGTTTTACCTCACAGGGTCTGCCCGCAAAGCTCAGGGTCTCTAACTAGTTTGAACTGCTGTTCCTCACACGCCGGTTCTCTTCTATCCTCCTTCTTCCTGGATTCTTGCTGGAATCATCGAGCTAGCGTCAGGCCAGCACCATCATCGATTGCATCGCCAATTTCAGCTGTGCGAACGCCTCTATCACGACATTTCCGAAGTTGGAGAGCCAGTGTTCGCCGCGCTACTCTATTCTGCCTTTATTCCGAACAGCTTATTGTAGCGACCAGCTCACATTGCCTTGACTTTGCACTACAATCGGTGCTTCTTTTTTCTTTTCTTTTTTTTCCGAGGCCTAAATCTTGCATTTGCGCGTACCACCGCATAAATCACATCGTTGCTGTGTTGTGTTTTGTTTTCTTTTATCTTTCTATTTGAACGACTCTTGCATCGAAAGTTTTAAGCCTTGATTTCTCTTTATCCATTTTCATTTTCTTCATAGAAGCCGGTTTTTCTTCTTTTATCTTCAACTCCTCCATCACCATTTTTCATTTTATTTGGCCGCCGGCGACCTTTCTTCATCTTGAATAGCTTTATTCGTCTTCGCCATTAGACTTCCGCCTCGTATTTCTAAACAGCTATAGTATACGTACCTCACGCTACAGTATCGGAAACTTGCTGCTAGTCAAACAGCCGAAGAACATTATCTACCGTATCTCTGCAGCACACAATTATAGTGTTCATCTCTCTTGATCGTAGGTTCTTTCAACTTCCCCTGGACACTATTGGCACCTGTTTTACTGGTTATCTTTTATCTGGCGCAAATATTGGCCCTCATTTGCTCGTAATCTGTATCGACAGAACCACGATATTGTTTTGCAGGGCTAGTCCGGTGACTGGCAAGTCGCTTGTATTTGTATCTACGTCAAACATGCAGCAAATACCAATCCATGGACACCGGTTTAATCGTGTGATAGCATACAATATACTTTAGAATACCTGCTAACCACAATGTGCATATAGCTCTGCTATTAGCCCCGAAGGATCAGAACATCACCGTCAGCCGTAAAAAAGCTGTCTGGTTGGATTGTCGTAGTGCTTCCTCGCGACAAGAGTCAGCCTTTCTTCCGCACTAAGGATAGCAAGTCATTCTTATTGCTTTGGGATACTCTGCCCAGATATGGCCTCGGTCACCCAGACGTACCATCAACTACCTCTGGCTATGAATATGATGCAACAAACCCGGACTGCCAACTCTAGCGCTATGCATAACTCGAACGCTCAAGCTCAAATGTCAGGACAAAGCAACCGTAACTCTTTCCACGCCCATGGCGCTGTGAATGCTGCCATTCAGCCCAGCTATAGACCTGCCGCCGTTCCGATACAACCGTATGCCTTCACATCGACACCAAGCCTCAACAATCCAGCTCAACAACGCCAGTCGTACTCGGCAGCTGCGCAAAGATCGAACTCTAATACCCCACGCACTCCCGAACTTGGCCGTCCGAGAATATCCCATAGTCAGACTTCGCCTGCTGTTTTTAATGTTAACGCCACCAAACGTGACTCTGCTTCTTCTTTGACTCTCGCCAATTATCATATTCCCCACTACCAGTCTCCTACCCAGGTGCCTGCTGCTGTTTCCAGACCACAGCCGGAGCGCTACCGCCGCGGCTCGAATTCCGGCCAACAGAGCTCACGGCCGGCAGTACCAGGCGTTTCTAACTCACACGCTGTGGGCAACGTCATTAACAACCAGCGCAACTCTAGTGATACTAGAGTGGTCTCTGGACATCACCGGGGTTCGTCTGCCGACTATGCTAGCCCTAGCGAAGCTCAAATGACCATTGAAGAAATTAAGCGTATGCGTCGCCGTAGCATCCAAACCCTGGACCACGCTGATTTCCAGAACATGGTGCCACAACCGCTTAACGACCTTCGTCGTACATCGGCCCTTGACAACCACAAATCCTCGACCAAAGACAAGACCCTTCGTCTGGTTGCTCCGGTCGACCCGCGGACTAGAAGTGGAAGCTTTGAGAGCGCTGTCTCAAATCGTAGTGGCACCCCGAATGTAAGTTTTCTGAGCTATCCACACCCCTGAGGGAAAGCTAAGATTCAAGAAATAATCGTGGAAGCGACCATAGGCCATGTGATGTAATTATCGAATACTAACCTCCATGTCCAATTTGATAGTCTATTTCATCTCCCAAGAACGCTTCTTCTCAACGGACCAACGATAATGAGAAGGCGGACCTAAGCATACCCCCTCGTGGATCTTCGAACGCGGATACTAAGCGGAATAACACGCCATCTCCTCTGTCCATGTCCGTTACTAATGGACAAAAGTCGAGCAAAATGGACACCTCCTCAAAGCAACCAAATGCGACTCCCCTTGCCGACAAGACCAACAATGTGACCGCTGCTACACCGACCCAGAACCAGAATGACGAAAGCCCTGCCGTCAAGAAGCTTGCTGCCATCAACCAGGGAGGAAAGGGTAAGACCAAGACTTCCCGTCTGCGTCGAGCTTTCTCTTTTGGTAGTGTCACTGAGTTTCGCAGAGCCGCCGCTCTCGCTGCCCAAAACCAGGCCAACGAAGAAGAAGCTACTGCATCTATTACTGCTTCTGCTACTGGCACTGCTACTACAGCCACCACCACTACTACTGCTACTACTACGCAACCTGCCCCCTCACCATTGCCCCCAAGATCAATACCCCTATTGCGCGTCCTCAAACATCAGCGGGGACTCTTCGTAACCAACCCTCTTTGGATAATGTAGATGAGGCCGAACAAGAACGGATTGCTCGCAAACAGGAGGCTTCTGGTCTGGGCAACAACATTTATGGCCCTCGCATTTTCGGTGGCTCAACCGACAACCTTTCGATCTCTTCCACAGCTTCATCTGCGTCAATAATGATACGCAAAATGGGCCGTGGCGTGAAGCGTGGTGGCCGTTCACTTGTTGGTTTATTCCGACCGAAATCTATCATTGGAGCTCCTTATGATTCGCCTGTTGGTGTTGCCGAAGTCTCAGTCGTTAACGCTGAAGCCGAGCGTAGACATAGCCCGCCTCAACAACCACCACGAATTGCCGAGGAACAAACTAGAACTCCTAGTCTCACCTCCGAGCGGGCTGGCAGCTCTGGTACTGATTCTTCAACACCTCGCAAGAACAGCGATTCACAGTCAGGAGGAGCTCCAAAGGGCATTCTCAAGCGTATGTTTATCCAATAAGTCATGGAATATCATCTTCGAACACCACTAACTAATCTCCATCTATAGGCCGTGGCGGTTCACCTAGCCGTAATACTGAGAACGATGGTCCTGGCTTGGTGCTCCCCGAGATTCCTCATGTTTCAGATTCACCCAACTCCAGTGCACCTAGCACCCCTAACGATGATGCCCACAAGAGAGTAGGCTCTGTTGCTATTGGCAACGAGGATTACTTTGTCACGGCTCTTAAGTTACGCCAGGACGGAAATGGATCCACCACTCCTCGTCAAGCGGCTCTGAAGCGCAATGCTACGTTTTCCCCTCGTATCTCATTCCACGATACGTGGCCCAGTCAAGAATATGACCGTCGGGGTGAGATCTCGACATGCAACCGTCTCACTCCTCTGCTTGCACAACAGATCAAGGAAGAGCTCAATACTTTCAAAATGGTATGGTCTATACGGTCCTAAATCTACTATATCTGTACTCTATTCGATTTGATACATGTTTGACTAACGTATGGACTTATAGGAAATGGAAGTGCACGAGAACTCCAAGATCTACACCCACTTCTTCTGATTTTCTCCTATGGCTATAATGGGACTTCTACTAGTAAATTACATTGTTTTGTTTTCTGCTATAGCGGCTTGCATTTGCATTTGTATTAACCGGCTTATTGTTCTTTGCTTTACTGATCAGTTTCCTTTTTTGTTGAAATATTCCGTTATTCTCGGTGCTCAGATGTCCTGATGTGGCAGTCACTTGACTTTGCTATTCTTCTTCTGGTTCTCTTTTTTTTTCGTTTTCTCTTCCTTATTTCTCTTTTTTGGATATGACGGCTTACTTCTGCGTCTGTCTTCATCGTTTATTTTTCTTTTTTTTCTTCTCGGCTTTCGTCCCTCTTTTGGGGATCGCATCGTATGGTGTCATTGGCGTTTTCCCTTATTGGTGCTGTTGTCAAATCCGTTGCGCTACTATTTCTTATCTCTGTTTCATTGGACATATGTTGACGCTTCTCCTGTGGCTTTTCGACTTATTTTTTGTTGTTGGCTTTGGAAAGTCTTTTCGAAGCCTGTGATATAAGGTGTAGCTCTTAGCGTTTCTTATGCTTGACTATTATGCATAAGTGTCTTTCTTTGGTGTTGTTTCTTCTCAATTTCAATCATGGCTGGTCGGAATATCTATTGTCGTGCTAGCAAGGCTTGTGCAAACGAAGCTTGTTCATGCATTGAGAAACATCGTCAAGGTCACTACTGTGTTTACGATATTCTGTTCGTTTGTATTTTGTTTCCTAGTTCCATGGTTTTATTCAAGGAGACGAAGATTATGGCTCAGGTAGTTGAAGTAGAAAAAAAAATATAATTTTGGCTCGTGTATATGTTATTTAACAATAAAGAAACTCTTTCTTTTACAAGACTTAGTGAATATAAACTCAGTATATCTACCTAAAGAAATCATTCCCCTAGATCTTTTTCGTATACAAGATAATGTATAAGAGTCTACACTTAGACAGATATCCGTGTTTGAGCCGGCAGAAATTGGCGGTGAACATGAAGGCGGCCATTTCATTCATTGTACTACGTCATTGTGGATCAAGACAAGAACAATTCTTTATGGGGATGATTCAGGTACTGTCTAACATTTAACATTTTATAGAATTTAACATCACTATCTTATCGGTAGCCAATAGAGGCTTAGCTAAGCTTAATTAATCTAAAGTGATTTTTTTCTTTCCTTGGTTAACAGCCATCAAATTATCTTGATCTTGATATCTTGAAGTCGAAGCACTTGATGAAAATCCATGAACACCTGATATCTGCTTTCTATCACAAATGTATACAACTTTTCTTATTGTGTTGCAATAAAACGGCTCTAATAACCCTAATAACCTGACATCTTGCGCCCTTTACGCAAGGGCAACCCATTTGTCAAGCTGGCTGGCTTTGCACGACGTCTCGCATCATTGTTCAAAATGAGCAGCACCACCTCGGCAGCCATAGCTGCGGCTTCTAGTCCAGCTGCTGCTTCCAAGGTGAAGAAATTGCATGGCCGCGCATTCTACGAGAGCATTGGGTGCCCCAAGTACATTGTAGCGCCCATGGTTGACCAGTCCGAGTTTGTGAGTCAAAAGCATCTTGTTTCTTCTTCTTCTTCTTTGTTATCCTTGTCATTGCCTATGAAAAACTAACAGTCTTTTTCTTTTCTTTGCTCCTGGGTTAGGCTTGGCGCATGTTAACGCGCTCGTACATGGCTCCCGACCAAGTATCCTCCGTGCTCGCCTATACACCGATGCTCCACGCCCGTCTCTTCTCTCAAGATGCCAAGTACCGCGCCTCGCACTTCCAAGCGCAGCGAGATCATGTGCCATGGCTTGACGGCAACCCAGACATTGACCGGCCTCTGTTTGTGCAGTTCTGCGCCAACGACCCAGATATTCTCCTCGAAGCCGCGAAACACGCGGCGCCTTACTGTGATGCCGTAGACTTGAATTTTGGCTGTCCGCAGGGCATCGCTAAACGTGGCCACTACGGCTCGTTTTTGCAGGAAGACCAAGATCTGATTTATAGACTAGTCAACATCCTCCATGAGAACCTCGATGTGCCTGTGACAGCCAAGATCCGTATCCTAGAGACGAAGGAGCAAACTCTTGCCTATGCAAAGAATGTCCTGAGTGCAGGCGCGAGTATCCTGACGGTCCACGGGCGCCGCAGAGAACAAAAGGGTCATTTGACCGGCCTAGCTGACTGGGACTATCTACGCTACCTACGGGAAAACCTCCCCTCCGACACCGTGATCTTTGCCAACGGAAACATCCTCCAGTACGGCGACCTAGAAGAATGTTTGCGCGTAACTGGCGCTGACGGCGTCATGTCTGCCGAAGGCAACCTCAGCGACCCCGCCATCTTCGCCGGAATCCCGCCCATCTCCGAGCCCGAGAAACTCTCTCCCACCGAACGCCGTGAATACTGGGTCGGGATAGACGGGCGTGGCGGCTGGCGCATAGACGGCATCATACGCCGCTACTTCGACCTACTCTACCGGTACGCCGCCGAACAGTCCGCGCCTACACGCCGGCCCCTTTTCATCCAGGGCGATGACGAGGCGTGGATCGCGCAATCAGAAGACAAAGAAAAGAAGCGTGTGGCGGCTGAAGACGAGGAAGAAGGTCCTGCTCGTAAGAAACGCAAGACGGTACCGATGAGTCCGGCATCAGCAAAAGCAGCGAAAAACGCACCGACGAACCCGAATTTCGCTGCTGTTCAAACACACTTGTTCCATCTATTGCGGCATTTCGTATCGCGCCATACAGATGTACGCGACATGCTTGCGCGCTGCCAACGCGGCGATTTGACGGGCTACGAAAGAATCCTCGAAGCTGTAGAACGTAAGGTCGCCCACGGCTTGATCGAGTATCATCGCACCCAAGGCAAATCATGGGAAGAGGAAATGGAAAAGTTGATCGCGAGTAAGAAAGCGGCCTTCTCTGGTGCTGATAAGGCTGCTGCAGAGAAGAAGAGGGATATGGAAGCCAAGAATGGAGATAAAGTGACCGAGGATGATAAGACAGACGAACAGACGGAAGAGATCGATGAGGATAGCCCCGATTCGTCAATTTCTACTATCCGGAAATGCATTAGGCCGTGGTGGATTGCTCAGCCCATCATCAGACCATTGCCAAAGGAGGCTCTGGCAAAGGGGAGTATCGCACTAAGCAAAAAGAAGATAAAGGCACGGGGAAAGGAAGCGGAGGCTCAACCGACTGTTGCAGCCTCTGAGGAAGCATAAACATGGCTTTTCACGTAGGGTTATATATGAGGCATGTCTTGGTTTGAAAAAGGGTCACACTATATATACAGGAGACTAGTTTAGAAAGATACTTTGTGTATAGTCAGTCATGTGTGACAAAAATAATATTGAAGCGTTTTATATCCATCCCATAAACAAATGTGGTTTTCAAGAAAGGAGGAGGGGGTATTCGAGATGATCGCGCTATACGATCTGATAAAGAAACCCCAATGGTATTAACTCTTAACTCTAATGTAAACAAAAAATGCAACCTATGCATGTACTACTACTCCCAATGACACTACTCTCTTTCACCGCCGGCCTCGCTTGGTGGGCGGAGGTGACGGTGATCTAGAAAGCGATGGCGTACGTCTTCTCTTAGCACTGCCAGAACCTCTCACAGGACTCCGCGAGACTGATCTCGACGGACTACGATGCTTGGTTCTACTACTACCAGTAGTAGTAGTAGTCGTTTGTTTTCTGGCCGGCGGAGACGCTGATCTGGATGGCGATCTAGATGGATTTTGACGAGCTTTGCGAGGTACCGATGAACCACGACTGCGGCTCCGTGAATACGATGCTTGTCTACGACGACTGGTGATGTTATTACTACGAGGTTTCGGTGTAGGTGAGCGCGAGACAGATGAACTATTACGCCGGGCGAGTTTGTGGACAGGACTGTATGAACGTGAACGACGAGAACCACGTGACTCTGATCTCGAGCGAGAGGGTGTGCGTGATGGTGACCGTGTCACTGAGCGTGAGTAGCTACGGCTACGGGCATTTTTGCGTGTCGGCGACCGAGAGCGAGTACGGGTCCGAGAACGGGATCGAGAAGGAGACCGTGAGTAGCTACGAGATCTCGACCGCGATCGTGATATAGACCGGGATCGAGATCGAGAAGGCGACCGAGAGTCGTATGACCGAGATCGTCCACGAGAACGACCGCCGCGTTTTCGGCGTGACTGACCGTGACCGACTGCGTGAGCGCGAAGATCCGGAAGAATAGCTGGAAACCGAGTCTGAATCAGAGTCGTCCGCAGGAGCAGCCGGTAGGGCGGGCTTGGGCATATTGACAAGGTACTCGCGCATCTCTTCGGTAATAGCACCCATGCCGATACTGGTGAAGTAGTTGATGGCGAAACGCACGTTACGAGGCGAGTCACGTGGGAAGATGCCTTCGTAGTACTGCTGCATCTGCGGATCTAGAAGCTGTTCCCGCAGTTTCTTCATGCCAATGATCTCGGCAATGTCCTGGAAGAGAATCTTGATGAAGATACGACTGGCTGAGGTGGTCTCTTCTTCATTGAGATGAATAACGCTCATCGTATGCCAGCCCAAGCCGTCAAAGGCAAACATGTGGCCAAAGAAACGAGCTACGTTGCGCAGACGATTGGTCTCGAACCTGTGAATAGTCTCGTATGTGTTGGTGAACTGCTTCTCGAATAGTTCGGTCCACATGCGGTTAAGCTTGGCAAAGCGCTCGCCGATAAGACCGAAAAACTTCTGATATGTGTGTTCCTGGGCACAACATTCCATGACCATAGAGGGCAGCTCCTGCTCGAAGCCTGGCGGAATTTTGACGCGGATGAGCTTGTGGACGGCTTCTTCCGGGTCCATAGAACTCTTGATTGTCAAGTAGATAGTACGGCGCAGATTGACGAGATCAGCGTTAGATTGATCCTTGATCTCCATTTGCTTCTCTTCAGCTGCCTCTTCATCGTCCGACTCGTCGTCGCTATCATCGTCATCATCATCATCGTCGTCGTCACTACCGGAAACCTCGCCAAGAATCTCGGCCTTGAGACGCTTGTAGGCAGCTTGGGAAGCCTCGAAATCGGGATCGAACTTGAATATATTGAGCATGTCTTGTGCTTGT
The DNA here is from genome assembly GCA_009806295.1 of Davidsoniella neocaledoniae. NCBI lineage: Eukaryota > Fungi > Ascomycota > Sordariomycetes > Microascales > Ceratocystidaceae > Davidsoniella > Davidsoniella neocaledoniae. Next base: position 30,770 of record RHDR01000245.1, read on the forward strand.
AGATCGTCGTCATCTAACGATAGTTTGTGGGTGATCATATCGTCTTCCTCCAGGATGTCCAGTTCCTCTTTCACGGCCGGGTTGTCTTTGAAGTTGTCCTTACGGATCTGGAACAGAACTTCAACTGCATATTGAACGCGCTTGTCGATCTCGCCTTCGTGTAGAATCTCGCGGAAGCGATCCCAAACTAGCATGACTGGACGAGGCTGCATATCTGAGAGGAACTCTCCGACTTCCTTCATGAAACCAACAGCGATTTCGACACTGTCGTCAGTAGGCTTGTTGAGTAATAGCAAAAGAACCTGCAGCGCAATGAATTCGTGTACGACTTGCTGGTTGGTGAGATGCGCGAGAAACGTCGTCGATGCTACGCATACTTTCTTGTCGTTGCGCTTGAATGCCTTACGGAATTGTAGAATCAACCGAGAGACCAAGAGCTCGCCGACCTGTGGAAGTCGTGAGTTCACAGCAGCAGCCAGCACAGCAAAAACAGGTGTGAAGCCAAGAGAGGCAGCCTGGGCCTTCATAAGAGAGCGGCAAAACAGGCCACGTCCTCGGACAAGGTTCTCCTCGAACAACTCGGGCACAATGTGCTTGATATTGGAGACATTACACTTGTTGATAAGACCATTGATGGCCTTTTTCAGAGCTTCCCAGTGGAACTTTTGCTGGATGCGCTTGCTCTCTTCACTATCGTCCTGGCCGAGTTGCGCCTGGAGAGCCCGCAGACGAGCTGGTGGGATATAAGTACCACCACTGCGCAGATCCATGAGTTTTTGGTATTCTGCCTTCAACAAGGCCTGCGTAGTAGCCTCCGACTGCTCAATCTGATCTGAAGCCGAGACGACCGCCTGCTGTGGCGTTGGAGACCGTGTGCGCGAGCGCTCATTGTCTCGAGAGGGCGAGCGGCGCACATTAGATTGAGAGAGGGAGCGCGAACGCGAACGAGATGCAGAGCGCACACTGGGCGTTGGCGAAACAGAGGCATCGCGTGCGACGGAACGAGAGCGTGAGCGGGATGGTGACCGTCCATCTGGCTTTGGGGTGCCAGACTGAGATCGTGATCGTGATCGTGAAGGGGAACGAGAAGGAGATCGGGCAGCCGGACTGGCTGAAACTGGCGATTTGGATGCTGGCACGGATCCCGACCTAGACGGAGATCGAGACGTGCTCGATTTTGAGCGGGGAGCCATGGTTCGAGACTCGAGAATAAAAAGATCGTGGGTTGATACGTTCGAAAGAGTTCAAAGTCGCGCCTGGGATGCGATGTTATGTAACGCGCAGAGAAATAGAATGTATTATTTCGACTTACTTCTCAGAAGGCAAATGGGGCCTTTGAGAACAATAGGAAGAGAAAGAAAAGGCAAAAAGAAAAAATCACACACCAAAACGGCGTGCTCTGTGAGCGAAAAGTAATTCCACCCTAGAAATGAAAGGCCAAAACCTGTTTTGGTAGAAAAATATACGAGGCTGAGAAAAAGAGCTTCTTTAGTGCTCGGCTGTACCTTTTTTGCGACAAGGTTCCAAAGAAATAGACCGCCACAGTTACAGAAACAACGCCACATTTGACATATTGCAGCCACAGCCAGCTATTGTCAACAACGAGGGAACAGCTACATATGTATCTGTATGTAGCTTGCCCAAGCTAGCTCTAGCGAGAAAACGAGCGTTGTACCAATACTCAGTGAGCCAGACTTAGTGAGCCAAAAGTCGCGTCGAGTCGCAAGTTAAAGCTGTCCAGATCGAACATTGTCGCAGAGTAATAAATCGCTGTAAATATTGCAGTAGGGGCGCCTCCATCGCATGTAAAGAAACGAATATCTTTTCTGTCCCCGATTAGCCTACAAATACCCAAAGATAATCCAATTGCCATATAACACTCTTGCGAACACGCTTTTCTATAATCCAAGGCGTCTTTTGCTTCTCTTAGAACTCTGGTCGTACGGGCCATTTTCAAACTTACCTGGCATCCCGCCCCACCAAAAACCGTGCCTTGCGATCTTCAACTTCAACATCCTCGTTCCTTTCTTTTCCTTTCTTCGCCCATAATCTCAAGCTCGCTTCCGTCCTTTTAATCGACGACATCTCCCACTTTGCGATTTATCTTCTTTACCGTGGGCAAATCTACTACTCTTCCGCACAATCGCGATTATAACACACTGTGAATAGCTTCATTCACTATCTACATCTCTACAATGGTACAACGACTCTTTCTCTGGCCCCCTTATACAAATCCCAGCCATATCCATCGTCGCTTGTTATGTTCTTTATGCTTTCACATGCTAACAAATACGTCTTCTCTCCCCTCCATTATAGCTTGATAAAATCGTCGGTCTCGCCATGCTCGTGGCTTCCTCTGTCGTCTTCCTCTACTACACGCTATGGACGCTAGTTATGGTATGCGAACTCAATAACAACACCGATTTCTCTCGTGATATTCCTAATCACAAGCTTCGACACCTAAGCAGCCTCCTCCAAACCGCAATATCATTTGTTCATATTCGCTAATCTGTTTTCTTTTTCTTCGTCTGATAGCCCTTCGTCGACGATGACCACCCCCTACACAGCCTTTTCCCTCCCCGTGTCTGGGCTATCCGTATACCTGTTATCCTCATCCTCGTAGGCGGCGCCGTTGTCGGCTCGTTTATCAGCACCGTCATGATCCGTAGCAACCAGAAGAAGGCCGTTAAGGCTAAGGCTGCTGCCTCTAAGAAGAAGGCTTAGATAAACCGGAGAGCTAGTTATACTACTTCTTTTTCTTATACATACTCTTAGTATCCAGCTTCTTCAATAGTATTGCCTTTGTGTATACAGGTTAAACTCTCATAAACTACTACTGTCCTCATACTCATAATACCCACCAGCCTTTCTTTATTTGCCACACAATACAATACTCTTGCCACGTCTTGTTGGAATACTGCGGCGCCTCTCGTAAAACTATGAGCTACTAATATGCTACATAATACTGGCTTATGATCAAGGAACTTGTCCCATGTGCTGAGCTAGTAAAATTCTCTTGTGTTGATCGTATATGTTTGTGTCTCTAGCTTCTATATATCGCAAGTATTGTTAGTATGTCCTGAAATATAACATAATCACTTCATAGATGCTTCTTTGTTTAGTTTGGACACAATATGTGTCTTCTTATTGAATTTATTTATATAATACTAGAGCTTGAGGCGGGAGTGGTAGCAGCAGCACCCTTCTGATGTAAATACTGATCCATTAAAATGATCAAACCCAACTGCCTTGAAAAGATGTCATACTTGCTTAGAGATACATTGAAAAAAAAACCTAGGTAAAGATTAATAGATACGGCGAATCAAATTAATCATGACCAATTGGTAATAGATTTTTTTTGGTTGAAAATAGCAAAGACAAATGCTAATTTCACATGTGAGTTTATCGAGTTTTTTTTTTCGTTCTTGTTTGTTTGGAGAGGATTTACTCCAGAAGCATGAAAAAAAGTTAAAAACCACAACAAAAAAAATCATGGCAAAAAGCACAAAAAGGGGTGGCAAAAAGGTTAAGCAGCAGCTAGTCAGTTATCAGACTCTTTGATCGGCGTAATCAAGAATCTCGCAGTCATCTTCGAAGATGCCCTCATCTATTTCAGAGGCACTTCCATGGTTTCCACCGCGACGCCAACGAGTAGTAACAATGATTTGCTCATTGGAAACGATATCACGAGTTCTTTCCATCTCCAGTGGGTTGAAGGCGTGATGCTCGTCGAATGAAGATTCCATATCATCTTCAGAACTACCCGAGAACCCAAGATCAAGCTTCACGATGCTGAGAGGTTGTCCAAAGACCCAAGCATCACGCTTAGGGTTGGCTGACCGAGTCGAAGAGGCAAGCATTGCATCTTCGCGACTAGCAGCGGCAGCAGCTTTCTTGCGGCTCTTCTTTGACTCACGCTTATCCTCAAGGGTTGTTTCCTCAAGGGCAGCACTCAACTCAGTGCCAATAATACCAGAAGCGTCAACACATATGGGGCCTGATGTAGACTGAGACTGGTACTCATATAAAGCTACACGGCGGTCTGTATGAAATGGCTGGTAGGGAGCATTGGACTCGATTTCTGCTTCCGGAATGGTTTGCTCAATGCTCAGGGGAATCATGGTCTTCTGCCCATTAGTCTTCGCTGTCTGGTCAATCACGATAGTATTTCCGGCTTCCATCTCATGATCCGACATGACCAACTCATCAACATCCGCAGACAGCAACGCCTTGACGCGATCAGAGATACGGTTGTCAGGGAGCAAAGGCATCGTCAGATCAGTGTATGTGTTGTCACGGGGGTGACGGGCTTTGAATGACGAGTGCAGCAACGGTCCAGCAGTTGTCGACATGCGACGTGACTTAGAAGGGAAGCTACGTACTATCCCAGTACTAGAAACATACAGTACATGGTGATTCTTCGACATAACCCACGTGACACATCCGGGAGACGGAGGACGAGAGTTTGGCTGTAGGGGGATAGTGACTCTATTCTCCGCGTTTTGACGTAGTTGGTTGATGGCGTGTCCTGTCTTGCCGATGGAACTGCTGATACTAGCAGCAATGATCCGTCCACCGTGGCTAGCAGACTCTACAAGATGAGATCCAGCGCTACCCTGTGCATTAGCACTACTACGGCGCGAGCGAGTCATCATCAGCGGCCGCGCAGCAACTCCAAATGCAGCGCCTAGTGCAGTAGAGGCCATTGCGACTGCAGAGTTGCCTGTCCCCTCGGACGATGTCTGTGACACACTGCGCTCCTCTGTACGACGACGAAGAGGTGGCCAGATAAATGTAGTCGTAGGCATATCCAGAAGATGAACAGTGCCCTTCTCAGTGACCATAGCGATTTGCTCACCAATCGGACGAGTCCATGCAACATCGACAATGCGAGCTTCTGTCATGCGAGAGAATTGAGCAACATGGCGGACATGTACACCGAGACCGGCTGTAGTAGCACCGCTCCCCGAGACTTGGATCAAGGATGACTTGGTATGCTGAGTGCGCATCAAATCCCAGACGGTCTGGATATCACCCTTGGCACTGGCAGTGAAGAGTGACAACCCATTCGGGGAAAATGAGAGATAGCTACACCCTCCGACTATGGGGAAGGTCGTGAAGGGATGAGCGTTTGTCAAGTTCTTAATGCTTTCCAGATCTACTAAGCAGATAAGTCCCGGCTCTTTGGCAACAACCGGTGTCATGACACCATGGGTAGGAGGGAACTCTGGGCTCGGCTTGGAAGGGCATGGGAAGCCCCATGCTTGCTGGTTGTTGGGGGGTGATCTAGCGATGGAAGCAGAACTAGGCTTAGCCCAATATGATTGCCACGCTTGCATACCCTGGGCACTCACCCACTTAGCGCCATGGATGACTTCTTGAGTAGTCTCACGCATGAGCTTATTCATGAAGTTTCCAGTAGCAGGTTGATCAACTGCGGACGAAACACTAGGAAGTTGAGGGGGCGCGGAGTGGCCGACTCCAGGAGCTTTTCCGAGTAATGGAACGACGATCTTGGCCTTAGTAGCCACCTGCGATGAAGTAGCCGGTGGGCAATAGGCAAGCCAGCGCCCACGCAAGTCCACAATCGGTTGAAGTGTACTAGAACGGGGCATGGCATTCGGAAGATGGGTCTTGCTAGAGCCATCAACAGCATCATTACGCAGTCGTTGCTGGATAGAAGTCCACAGCTTGGCGATACAACCGAAATGGTCATCACTGCCTTGATCACGAGGAAGCTGGCTAAAAATCCAGATCTCGCCTGATTTCTCCGATGTGACTGTGACAACCCCCGCGTCAGCCTTGAGGTGTAGTAAACCAGAAGGGGGCGGAGGCCTGAAGAGCTCATGTGTGATAGAGACGGTGGAGTTTATAGGCACCGGTGGAAAGCAGAGAAGAACATCGACGAGCTCATTAGTTCTAAGAGAGTAGACCTCAACGGAAGTCTGGTAAAACTCAATCTTAGAGGGCGTTTCGTCCAAGGTAGCATTCACCTTTTGGGCGTTGCTGAAACCACCGCCAATCTTTTCAGGTATCATAGGACCATGAATAACAACAGCTACTAGTGGAGAGCGATCATCTTCGTCTTTCATGATCCATGGCAGGATTTTGGCGCTAATCACACCTCCCCGTAGACCAGTCAGTTTGAGGCTAGAGTGAAGAGCCCGTTTCAGCGTATAAATATTCATTCCACCTTCGTAACCAGAAAGTACAACGTTCTCCATGGAAAGAGATGCTCTTTCGCCATGCTTGCGCGGCAATGTATCGAATCCGTGATAATATCCATGATCACCAGCTCGGAGCCCAGACTGAGAGGGATCGGTATCCAGCTCTTGTGTTGCGTAGTAATTAGCGAGTGTATTGAGGGAAAAACCTCCATGTGATATAGAAGCGCCACGGGTATGCGACGAAGAGGGGGCCATAGAGCTACGTCTAGGGTTTACGCTCGCATGAGGGACAGCAGTCAAGTGAGAGGAGTCAACCTGATAGCTGTGGGGTCTTGTGGAAGTTGACGGGTTGATCCCCATTATCTGATTAGTAGGAGACCATGCCATGCCATCCCTGATTGAATCCTCATAGCTAGATGGCTGCGTAGATGGCGATTCTATTGCATGGTCAGGTGAAAATGACATTTGACCAGATAGAGGCCAGCCTTTCCCAACGCTAGGGGCAGTACCTATAGAGGCAGGCGTGGTGGAATAGGCATCGTATGTCGAGGATGGATCGGTCGAATCACGACGGGGTTGGGAAGTAGATATGACTTTTGGCGGTGACGACATATCAGACGCCAAAGTAGAGGGGAATATGTCTATCGACGGTGGGGATATGGACATTGCTTCATGCCTAGAGGTGAAGTGTGTTAGATATGTGCAAAGTAAGAAGTGTGTGTATGTGGGAGTGTTTCGGTGATGGCTTACTGTTGTTGTCGTTTTATGGACCCAGCGGTTTCTTTGGCATGTTTCTTGTGCTTAGCTACTACAAATGATACCAGTTAGAATAGACAACCAGATAGATAGCAAGTAGACAAGTATGTATCTTACCAGGCATGGGGGAGCCCAGACCGTAGCAGTTATAAGGCGACGCGAAGTTCCTCTAGCGACCTTGGTGTATCAGACAACAAGATCCCACAAACTCCCAGGGGAAAACAAGAAGTTGACGGTGAAGATTGGATTAGGTGAGTATCAAGAGGATGTGGGCTAATCCGGGACTAAAAACGGGATGAATGGATGGTGGGTGAAATGGTATTATGCGATTTGATCGGTAAAAGGGCGTGGACAGAAAGGAACAAGAGCGGTCTCGTTGATGCAGACAAAAGATATGGATGAGTTGCAAGTCTGGTACAGCTTAGTGCAGCCAGCCAGACAGAATATTACAGCGATGTAGTATGTAGCTCGCAGAGTCGAAATGTATCTGCGATCACGATATGGCGTTGGATTGAGTGGTTCACAGCGCTGCTGGGAATGCGAAGAGAAGTGACGAAAAACAAAGGTATAAAATAATCAAAGACAGAAAAAAACAAGTCGTAGAAAGTTCGTAATTTGTTGTGAAGTAAAGACGAATGGGCAAAGTTAAATTAAAGGAGAAAAAAAGACAGTAAAATATGTGTAGTTGTTGATGTGATGTGGTATAGAATGCAAGATGAAGTTATAACGACAAAATATGGGCACGACGAACGAAAGTAGTAACTAAGAGTAGAATACCAATAAGAGTAGAACAAGGAAGGAACTAGCCATGCAAGTGGGCAACAACAAGACGTAATTGTGGAGCAGCACAAGCAGGTAGAGTTATAGGCAGACCAGCCAGCAATTACCAAGCAATAGTAGTAGGTATCACTATCACTACTTGTTAAGGAAGGAAGGCGAAAGAAGAGATGAGCAGACGGCGATGATATTGGAGAACCAAGTGCAAGGCCTCACAGAAACACAAGTACAAAGTACAGTATAAACAAAGAAAGTAAAAAAAAAAATAAGTACAAAAAGCCAGCCGGACGTCGGACTGATTAGGCGGGGAGTATGAAAGAGCAAAGCAAAACAAAGAATATGGGTGGGATATATGCAGATGCAGATGCCGATTGCTGCGAAGCGGTCGCTATTGAGTCGTTCTGGTCAAAGTAAGGTAAGGTCTGTCGAGTCAGTAACGCCACTAATATTGACGGGATTTAATGAGGCAGGTTCACTAAGATGGCACAACGAGTGGAAAGCGGCGTGTTGGTGTACATCAGCCGCAAAAAGCGATATTAACGATACGGGCCTTGGGGGGGCACAGCAAAGCGTGTCTGTGAGCGTTGTCGTGAATGTGAGTGTGAATATGTGAGTATGTAGCAGGTTTGTGAAGTGGGTTGTAGAGCAAGGAAAGAGAGAGAAGGAAAAAAAAAAGGAAGAATAAAGAAGATCGGATTCCAGAGGTCAAGGTCAAGGAGGAACAGGTGGATGGCTTGGAGATAGACTACCACGGAGCATGGTATTGAGAGTGCTATATTATTTTCGCTGCGAATAACACTCACAGGTACCTTGATTTCAGATATACTTATATACTTGGATAATGAATGATCCAACTATGTCTATCAATCCATCATTGGCTGCGTATTATTATGCTATCAGCCTGCCCAATATCGTTCATTCGCACAGATCTTACTCTGTTCTGCCTCATTCTACTCTACATATCTTTGGTCCATTAGCCAGTTTCACAGCTAAGAGTGAGATAATAAGTCAAAGGATAGGACTCCCATGAAGCCAAAGATGCGCGTGAGCTACATACATACATACATACTTACTCACTACTCTACGATTATACTACTTTATTCGCTTGCTTTCCAATGAAAAGTAGCATCGAAGTATCTGTACATATGTACATACATACATATATGTACATGTAGGCTAACAACAAGTCAAATACCATGGATAAACCCACGGTACCTGGTCAGGGGTGGACAAAGTACGCCGGGGTCGCTCTTCTCACTGATCCTGCAACATGCGCTAAGAGGAGTCACACGGGAGGGTTCTTCTCTTTTACGATGACCCCCTATGTCATAGACTATCTGTATGTCATAAGATCAAAAGGCCACTAACCATTCAATTCCCTTTGTTGTTCCTCGTCGCTGTGTGCATACATACATACATACATACATACATAGCAGCAGTAAACAGTAATGATATAGAATAATGCGTCATATTACGCAGCATGCCTCTCACTTAGCCAAGTCCTTTGTGCTCAGCCTCAAGCGCATATGATATCTTCTTCGCTGTAGCTGATTTGTATTTGTTGTTTTTTATTCTATTACTTGTTTCGGTCGACTTCGGTGGGATCGAGAATAGAACCGGCTTACAGTTGTATTTAATTCTAGGCTCTCGATCATTCTGCATACTTACACATGGCCCTGCATAAACGGAAGACTCGGTATGGGCGAGGCTGCATTTGCGGAATCTTGTAGAGCGAAAAGGAAAACAAGAGAAAGAGTCGTTGTTCTTATGCGCTAAAGCTGTCTGCCCTATCGCTATCTAATGGCTATCTAACAGCTAAGCTAGGCCGCCGTTCCTAAAAGTCTCCAGGGGCCACTGCCCACTAAGCACATAGCGCACCAACATGCCTGATGTCTTCAGCGCAGCCCCCGGCAGGAAAAAACGGGGTGTGTGGTGTGCTAACAGATAACACCAATATAAGGCTGCGTTTGTGTTAAAGGAGAGCTGCCAACTCAGAGGGGAAACTCAGACATCAAAGCTACGCTGAAGAAATCAAATAATAGAGATACGCCAGTAACTAGTGCTGTATGTCGCTGAGGAGGGAAGGGGAGATAACAACCTTCTCCTCTAGCATAACCCCAGCATCATCTCCTCTTAAGGTTACTGTTCTCAGCTCTCTTCATAGAAACAGGAACCTACAGCCGGCTTCTTAGAACAGACGCGAAGCCAAACAATCCCGCGATCCTTTATAGTGCCCATAGTGTTATATTTGTACAATACATAGGCATAGCAGTGGTTAGCTCACCTTCTCATGCCCCTCTAAGCCCCCGGTAGATTCAAGAGTATATCGAGACCCTCATCCAATAAGAGCGTGGTTGGTGTAGTCGCGCCCAGCCAACCAGAGAAGCCGCAATGGCCCAATTAGTTAATGGCCTAGACGGGGCTTTCGCGTATTTTTCTAGTTGTCCAATATAAGTTGTATGAAAAGTTGTACAGATGAATAGTATCCTATGTAGTAGTCGGAAAGCGCTTCTAGAGACTGTAGATAATAGGAAGCCTCCGGTCCGTGAAATTAGATTAGACAAGTCGAAAAAACTACCCTATTTCTTTATTTTGGTCGATAGCCGCCGCTGCCGTCCGTTTAATTCTAGCCATCACATCTTATCGCAGGACTAGTTATATATGTGTACACAAACTAGTCTGGATAAACTGTTCTGTACTATGTACATATGTAGATAGTGACCCGAGTTGTGGCATATATTGGTGTTAGTATAGTACATACAGGCTACTCGTTCGTCTGGCTCTTTCGATGCTTTCTCACTATCTAACTTGCTATTTTATTTCTTTCCCTAGCCGAGCCAGTCTTTTACTTAAATCAAGAAAAGAAAAAAGGGAGAAAGTCGTGTTGCACTAAAATCTAAATTCCTCTCTCTTCATAACCTTTTTTCTTAGTTCTTCCTAATTCTTCCGGTCTCTCTCTCTTTTTTTTCTTTTTCTTTCTTTCTCCCTAGTCCTAGGCCTTGAACCTGCGCCGTGGTTCTCCCTTCTTCTCGCTTCTTCAATAACGGTACGGTCATTTGCAAAAAAAAGATAAAGAAAAGTAAAGAAGGCTGATGCCTCTAGGGCAGAAGGGCATCACGCACTTGTACATATATATATATATATAT
>RHDR01000246.1:0-41507 GCA_009806295.1 Davidsoniella neocaledoniae
ATATCATTCATTTTCTGATGGTGATGCTCGCACATCAGGCAGTGACTGCTCTTTTGCTCTTAGAAAGGAACAGCAGGCTGGTTCCAAGGGAAAGATAAGAGAGTTGGCCTGAGCCGTAGATACGCATTCGCTTAGATGAATTATAGTCTTCACCATCCTCACTAACGCTACCCTTGCGTTTCAATGAAGATGGTGCTGGTGAAACTACACCTCCACCAGTTCCTGTGCCCGTTGCTGATGCTGGATCTAATCGTTGAGAGGCGCTAGAACCACCGCTAGCTAATATACTAGGATCAACAGACTCTGAACGTCCATTGGACCCTAGGGGAGTTCCTTCTGGTGCATCGCCGGTTCCAGTAGTCGCTGCAACGACGGCTGAGCGTGGCACTTCGCCCATCCGTCGTGTACTGTTAAGATCGAACTTGGGTGAACTGAGGCCGGATGGCGCGGTCTTGCGTAGTGGGTTTTCCGTGTAAAACTGGTACAGCACACGGATGGCTAGGGCACAGCGGTTTTCATTACCCTGTAAGTAGACCCACCAGGGCATGCTGTTGATGTCGTCTAGTTGCTGTTGTGTGTGTATACTGGCGAAGAAAATGGCCGCTATGGCTACGTCACGTGCGGAAAGTAGAAGAGGCAACGTCGTTAGACAGGCGTCGTTGCAGAATGCCCAGGCTGCTTGACGCAGAACGCGGTTCTGATAGACGTTGAGGCGGACCATGACCTCGCGCAAATGGTCATATGGGTTCTCGACCATCAAATCAAAGGTGAGCAACTCAAGCATGAGCTCCTCATATAAAAGTATGCTATCACGCCAGCGCCAATAGTCCTTGCTCTGTTCGTCAATGACAAGCCGTGGGTTTTTCAAGCCGACTTTGGCCACAGCAATGATAATATCCTTGGTTTTACGGCAAATCTCCTCGGTCTTGTTGGCAAGAAATAGTGCGGTAGCGGCAATGTTCTAAGCGTTTAGTGTTAGGATAAGAATTTGTACTTGTATAAGATAGGAGATAGAAGAGTCTACTTACGTAGTGATGCACACCCTGCTTTTGCTCTACCATGCTGTAACGCATATAGAACCGCTGAAAGAAAACACCTGCTACCCATAGTGTAATCTGGGGCAGCTCTAGCAAACCGCCAGCTTGGTAGATGAAGTTGACGCCCTTGGCCCGCCGCAACCTCTCCTCGGCCGGACTGATGGAGTCTATTACAGACGGGCTGCTCAGCACCTCGGCCTCTGTGAAGCACCACTGCGACATTTGATCTGGAGGGGGCGGGCGCTGAAGAACGGGCGGGTTTGGCGGAGGAGGTGGCGGCGGCCTGGAGAGGGGGACGGCAGAAACTGGCGGTCGTTGCGGTAATGACTTGTGTGGGAGTAGCGTAGTCGTCCGTGGAGGCTCAGGCTGTTGCCGGGGCTTCGGAGGTACCTGCGATGGACTGGTAGTGATGGCGTCGTCGTCGATCTCGCCGAGCTCTGGTGAATGCAGTGCATAAGAATGTGTCTTTCTCTCGCCTAATGGAGGCGACTTGCGCGCAGACGACGGAGGACTGGGGGCGGCAGGCGGCACACTGTTATTAATCTCGGGTTTTGAGGTGGAAGAGGGTGGCCGGTAATTTTCACGGGGTGGGTAATTGTAGGGCTCGACGCTCGCCATGGCTGTGATGTTATTATCGATGTTATATAGCGGATGAGAGTCGTCCTATCAGGCTATAGGATCTTGATGTTGATGGTATGACGTCTTGTAAGGAGGTTCAGATGGACAGCCTGGATAGACGGGGAGCGTCGATTGGTCGATTAGTCGCCGATTGGCGTTTTGTTTGGCCAGCTCAAAGATAGCAATCAATGCAATTGGGCGATGTAGATGTGATGTGATGTCAATATACGCGACAGCTTTTTGCTTGAGTTCAGCTGCTTATGATTTGATTTATCTGCAGGAAGGGCGCGTCAAACGTGGGCTTGTATCCAAAACGAACGAATAAGAAAATAATAAAAATGATGGGCACTATGTATGCAATAGGAAAATATGGCTTTGGCAAAGGAAAGTATTGACAAAATAGAAAAGATTCAAGAGAAATTCGGACGGGCGATTCTTTGGAGGGTAGAGCAAGATTGACTGGAAAATGGTTGGCGGATTAAAAAGTCCTAGACTACCAATAAATCGGGGGAATATCTTAGTTTAAAAAATGAAAGAAAAAAAAAAAGCATGGCTATAGCCTAGACTAGCAAATGGCAATAACCTGCAAGCTTGCTTCAAAGATCAGCAGCAGCAACAGCCGGTTTCAGCACCTACCTTCTAAAAAAGCTATAAAAGTAGCCCATCACATGCGATTAGTCAGCATACCCCGAAGAGGCTAACATTTGACGTCAACGACCAATGACATATGCATGTGCACATACAAGTACAGAATCGTTACATGTACGACTATATGCACAACGGTAGCATTTTAGAGCATGTCAAATGGAAAGAGGTAAAACATGGTTTTGGGTATCATTTTATGGCCGCCGCAGCTAGCCGCTTTCTATATAGCAAAAAGAGTAAAGAGAAAAACAGGGTAGTAGTTAGATGCCCGCGCCATCATTCCGGCCCCAGAGTTTGATAGTCCGGTCATGGCCACCACTCACAATCCATTTCGAGTCCTGGCTAATGTCTACACTTCCAACCGGTCCCGTGTGGCCATGTAGCGTCTGAATTGGCGCCCAGTCGCCCGCAGAGAAGATCTTGACAGTCCGGTCGTAACCGCTAGAGACCAAGAATGTGCCGGACTTCTTAGGCAGTTGGTTGCCCTTATCATCGAGATCGAGTCCGGGTGTTTGGGTGCCAAGTAGCGGATCGTCCAGGCCTTTGTACCAGCGTAAGTCAGACACTGCGCTTGTGTGTGCACCGATAGCGCCTGATTGCTGCACCTTGCGCAAGTCCCAGCATCTAATCCAGCCATCAGCAGAGCCCGATAGCACACGATGGCCATCAGAGCCCCAATCAAGAGCGTGAATAGATTTGATATGTCCGTCGAGGATCATCACGGTACGGCCTGATCTCAAATCCCAGATACGACCCAAGCTATCTAGACCAGCACTAGCAACTAATGAACCGTCGCCGTTGAAGCTCACCGCATACACGCCACGAGAATGGCCTTCTTGTAGTAGAAGCTCGGTAGTTGTCTCTACATCCCACAATCTCCAAGTAGTGTCTTCTGAAGCTGAAGCGACGTATTTGCCTGAGGGATGGAAATCTACACGGCACACTCTAGATGTATGGCCCAGGAGTTGAGCCTTGGGAGTGTCCTGTGTGAGAGACCATAGATTTACATGACCCTCCGCACCACCAGTCACCAAGTTGACGGAATCTGACGAAACATTGCTCCCTGGCAAAGTAGCACCAGGATACCACGCCATACCAGAGATCTTACCAGTATGTCCGCGCAGAAGAAGCTTCTCATTGAGGTTCGGCATATCGTAAATCTTCACTTGGCCACCCCAGTTACCTATAGCCACCGCCTCTCCGCTAGGAGCTATTCTCGTCATGCTAACATGTCTGTCGCCAGCAGTCTGTGAGCCTTGCAGCTCGAACGCAGCGAGTTTCTCCTTCACTTCTTTGCGAAATTTTACATGCGAGCGTAAAGGTATAGTAGACTCGGTCTTCTGGAAAGCTACACGCTTTGCGGATCGAGGAAGTGAGTACTTTGTGATATCCATGCGGGCCTTTAATAACTCGGCTGTTCCGCGAGTGTAGAATTCTTCCTCGGCGTCGTCGTCAGAGTCAGATCCGTCGCCCATTTCGACGTCTTGTGACTCGCCCTCAGCCCCGCCACTTGCGGCACCTGATCGTTCGAGTTCTTGTGTCATAAGTTCACGCAGACGTTCGCGGCGGTCGTATGGGCCTTCTCCAAATAGTGTGATAGGTTCGCCTAGCTCGCGGAGCTTGCCCTTTACACGTGCATCGTCGGTAGGCACGGCAATGGTTTTGGCTAGCCGTTTGCGCTCCATTTGCGATAGGATGGCAGAGGCTTTATCATGGCCGGCAGCTCCCGCATTCATGTTGTATTCATAGTCCATGGGCACATCTTCGAGAGCAATGCCCTTCTCGGCGAGCTTCTCATCGACATCTTCGACAACCGCTCGGCGGGTGGGATGCATTGTGTCGCTATTTAGGTTTATGCTGTTTCAGTCGGTTATGATAGATATTAATGATTTATGAATTAGCCATATGTTATTGGCGAAGGCTTGTACCCAACGATGAGGCAGAAAATATGTTCAGGATAGATATTTAATGGTGTTGCAAGCAGCCTTGCTATACATATTCAGCTTGTGGCACACGAGGCTGAGGGCCATATTTTTTGAGCAAGGCCGGCAGAATAATGTTTAGCCCATGTTCTGCCGCAGCTGCGAGGGGCGGTGAGATAGAACTCTAACAGTCCAACCGTCAAACCCCTTGCAGCAGTATGAATTCTGCACGACAGCTAGACACTATTTGTAGGGACTCTGTACTTCAGCACCGCATATTGGTACTTCAACACAAATAGCAGGGGGTCTTCCAAAAGGTACTTAGCCTCAGAAAATATCAAGTACTCCTCACTTAGTCTTCAAAAGCAGCCAGCCGGCAAAGTGCCGTACATTCTTTATTTCACCATATTAAAAAAAAATACTACAAGGACACTTAAATCGAGATATCAAGGTCATTTTTTGTTTCATTTTTTTTTTTTAAAAAAAAATTATATATTATCCAGTATATTCCTCCTTAATCATATGTATGATGCTACTCTCTGGCTGAGTCTGACGTTAATATCTTCAACATGCATGATGATAGGGCCATTGATTTGATTATGCAGGCAGCTGATGCTCTGGCTTTAGCAGCGGAAGACTACTGTCTCTGTTCTGGTTTTGTCTTTTTTACACTTTTACATCTTTCCTGTTGGTGTCAAATACATTCTGGAAGCTTTTGGTATACACATGTATGTTTTTATAGGCGATAAACAGGAGCTGTAGCATTGCAATTTTATATTTTTAGCTTAAAAATTCACGTGTATGTATGTATTCATACATCTTATAGCTCTATAGCTCCATAAGATTAATGAAAAAAGGAAAGTATTTTGCCAGCTGGCAGCTTTTGAAGACTAAGTGAGGAGTACTTAATATTTTCTGAGGCTAAGTACCTTTTGGAAGACCCCCTGCTATTTGTGTTGAAGTACTAATGTTCGGTGCTGAAGTACAAAGTCCCTATTTGTAGTTTGCATTCTTAGAAGAGAGCTCAAGGAAGTCTATAAGCCGGTCAGGGCCATGCCAACGCGATTGTTACGTCAAGCATTTGCCACCTCAGCACGTGAACACATATCCGGATGCTGTTGTCCTCACATTCAGATCGATAATAGTGTAGATAGGTACATGTGTGTGTGTGTGTGTGTGTGTGTGTGTATGTAATAGTAAGAGATAATAAATAGCACAGCAGGCAGACCGGAATGGCCGCCTCGTATGGGTGTTGTATGTCCTAAGTCCTTAGTCCACAGTTCACATGCAGGACCTCCTGCTGTCTGCATTACACCAAATTTAAGTAAGTCCGTGTTTGTTTGAAACCTGATTTCGCTAGGCAAAGTCTCAAAGAAGGACCTTCCAAACAACGCTGAGAGACACAAAAAGACTAAAAAGACTTAAAAACATGGACGAAATCGTGGATGGCCAAGCATTGGAATCGAAGATCACAGGGAATCTTCGCTGGCTAAGTCCAGGCCTCAAACGGAAAAGACCCATAGTTTGCCGCTTCTATGGCTCCTAATTGGTCGGTTGCCCCTGTCGATTCTTTCTTCGTACTGTTAGAAGGGACTGCCAGATACAAAGGATAGCACGAGCCTCAGGGCAAACACGAGCCAATCAGAGCGCGTCTGGCGACTTCCTGGCCGAAATTTTTGCGACAACTGCCCTTGATGCACCAACTCAGGAGGATCCACTGTTTTACAAGCCTTTTTTGGATCTTCCCCAGGCTTTTATTCTCAATTTTTCCACGGCGCACTATTAGTTCTAAGTTCTATTACATAGTTGTACCCAGTATAATTCAACTATACTTTCATGCTATTAATGCTGTTAGATGGTATAGTTGTGTTGGTATTAGTATAGGCCTGGCTATTAGTGGCTCGGCTTGCTGTAAGTAGTCTTCTAGTATGGTTAACTGGCTAGTGCGGTCTGATTCTGGAACGACTACCAACTAATAGTTGGGTGCATTAAATATTGTACTAACTAGTGTATTTGCAGTACATAGTTGTTTGCTTTTCAGGACATTTTCGCTACTAGAATTGTTTCCAATTCCTCTCCTTCATCTTCTTCTCCTGCAACTCTTCTTTGACTATATTGTCTTCTGCTCTGCTAGACGGAAGAAGACGTCAATTATCACTTACTTTCATTTCTCTCTTTTTGTGCGCCTATATACCAAGTGCTGTAGCCGAACTGTGGGCTAGACTATGCATTGTACCGCTCGTCGCTATACTCTCTTCCGTCCTCTGTCGCCGCTCGATCTGGACCGCCTGCCCGTCTGCCGCCAAACCCAGATGCAAAGCCCGCGCGATCGCACCTCCATTCTCCGTCTGCATCGTTTTGCCGTTGTGCGCGCCGACGCATATCGTCGCCGTGGTGGTCTTCTCGCGTGAATCCCAGCTTCTCCAGGAGGCTGCTTGAATGCCGAGTCTGCTCTGCACGCCTCACAACGCCCTAGTCACCCGCCAGACCTGCTTTCACAGTCCGTCCCCGATCCGCCGTAACCAATATTCATACTCAACCTCTCGCAGCGCTTCTGCTGTCTGCGGGCTTTGCCTTTTGCTTTTTAGGGAGGGTTCCCCTCTTCTCATTTCCGCTCCTGGAATAGAGTTTTCTTTGTGCGATTAGCATCACTCCACATCGGCTAATAGTCGAGTCCAGGCCAGTCTGGAATTATCCACTAAATAATGAAGGGCCCAGCTGCACTCAACGCCGTCCGGGGCTCGCAGGTCACCCCCATGACGTCAGGTGACGAAGACTCCGACGCCAGTGCCATTAGCACAGCTATTGGCGAGTCTGGCCGCCCGACACCCCGGATGAAGCCAAAGTCCAAGAACAAGCGCCCCAAGAACAAGGCCATCATCAACGATGTTGTTAGTGCGAATTGTAGCCCCAGTCTGCGCCCTGTCCCGTCACCCTCCATGTCGGGGATCGCAATGCTGCAGAACCATCTTGACAACCTTAATCTGAGCAGACTGGACGCCTCATCGCGCACCAGCACCATGACCATGCGCCGTATTCCTAGCTTCCAGAGCCGCGGTGTCTTTACGCCTGGCCGTGGCCTTCAAAGCGCCGAGATGAGCCGCACCAACAGCCGCGATGGCCCGCCTAGCGAAGGCAGCATCATCTCGGAATCCGGCTCTACTAGCTATGAAATCCAGCTGGAGAACCAGTTCGTCAACGACGACATGCCTGAGAGCTACACCATCGTCGACCCGTCTGGTGCAGAAATTCCCAAGCGCAAAGTATGTGCCAGTGATTTTGAGACGCTGCGTTGCCTCGGCAAAGGTGCCTATGGCACTGTCATTCTCGTCAAGCAAAAGTCCACTGGTCGCCTGTTTGCCCAGAAGCAGTTCAAGAAGGCGTCACTTGTCGTCCACAAGAAGCTAGTTGAGCAGACCAAGACTGAGCGCCAGATTTTGGAGTCTGTGAGCCGCCACCCCTTCGTAGTCAAGCTGTTTTACGCCTTCCAGGATCAGGACAAGCTGTACCTCATCCTCGAGTATGGACAAGGCGGTGAATTGTTCCATCATCTCAGTACCGAACGCATGTTCTCCGAGGAGGTTGCTGCGTTTTACATGGCTGAAATGGTCCTGGCTATATCCCATCTCCACTCGCAGATGGGCATTGTCTATCGAGATCTTAAGCCAGAGAACTGTCTTCTCGATGCCGAGGGCCACCTTCTGCTGACTGACTTTGGCCTCTCCAAGGTGTCTGTTGACCAGGACGATGCGTGCCACTCTATGCTAGGCACTGTCGAGTACATGGCCCCCGAGGTTGTCCAGGGTAAAAAGTATGGCAAGGCTGTCGACTGGTGGTCTCTGGGCGCCCTTGGCTATGATCTAATGACGGGTGCGCCGCCTTTCCGGGGCGCAAACAATGCCAAGATCCAGGAAAATATTGTCAAGCAGAAGTTACAACTTCCATACTACCTCAGCGCAGACGCGAAGGATCTCCTTACCCGTCTCCTAAAGCGGGATCCCACCAAGCGTCTCGGCGCAAACATGCCCCGTGATCTGCAGACTCTGAAAAAGCACCGCTTCTTCCGCAAAATCGACTGGAAGAAACTCGAGGCCCGCGAACTGGAGCCACCGATTCAGCCTCTCATTACGGACCCCGAGCTTGCCGAGAACTTTTCCAACGAGTTTACCGATCTCGCACTGAGTCCGCGCGCCTCGTTTGCCGATGAGTTCCCAACGGTCGGTGGAGTCACTATCCCCACAAACGGAACGGCTGCCGTCGACATCAACGGCGCTAGCAGCTGCGTCCCTGCTGACGATCCGTTCCACGGGTTCAGCTTTGTTGCACCGAGCAGTCTACTAGAGAACGAGCGGTTTATTGCTCTTGGGAGCTAGATGCTCGTCCGTGAGAATCGCAGTCCAGCCGTTCATTCAGGTGAAGGGCTATGAACCAACTTGTATGGTCTAGCTATCATTGGTATAGAGACCCGTGAGGTCAAGGCATGTCCTTGGAGGCTAGTGATGTAATCTGCGAGAAGAAAAAAGTTTAGTTTTCTTTTAAGAATTTGCTGTTAGCGACACGTTACCACTTCGCGTAAGTATAATTGTTTATTTTCTGGCGAGGGTTTTATGAATATCTCAATATAGAGTCTACCGGAGTTTCTTTTTTTCATTTTCTTCGGCTTGGAAGCTTGCACAGTTTGGTATACTCTAAGTATCAGTAATATCTTGATTATTTCTTGTTCGTTATTAATAGATGCGGTTCGTCTGTCTCTAGTTTTTTCATGTCTTGGTTGTTATGTGTGTGTATTAATGATAAGGAAAGGACAGAGTTCTAGAAAGTACATAGATATGTAGAAAGAATCACTAAGAACCGGATAAAGCGATAGGTCGAAGTGAGATTATTAAGCATTGTAACTTTATTATTGGAAGTTGAATCTTCGTATGTGGCTGAATGAGAGAAAGAAGATTAAGATTCAACATGGGTTTATCCATGGTAAATGAGCCAGATTGACGCAAGGCATCAACAAAATTTGCTCAGGCTTTAGGAGCCGAGTCGTCATTTGGAATGAGGATTCCATACCCATTCAACTATGTACATACACAGGACAGATAGGGTTTACTACAATTAGTAGGGTTAGTGTGATACTAAATTCTCAATTAAATTGTTTACCTGTAAAAGCAACGGCAGAGTAAAGGTGAAGAAAAAAATCTAATAATCACTCACCATAACTAGACCTTATAATTATTGCCATTAACTATTATTAGATTGTTTACCGAAGTCGACCCTTTCTCTACCGGACAGCATGAAACAAGACAGCTCACAGTTTCTTACATACGGATATAACAACTATAAGCTTCGTCACCAGCTTATCTCGGGACCGAAGTTTTGTGATCCGCTGAAGCGATGAGGCTTATTGAAAAATAGAGAAAGATGGGCATGGAAAGGAAGAGAAACACAGTCATCTCGATTGGACAAGAGAAGACGATAAGCGGCTAGAGTTGCTGTGTCGGACATTGTACTTCGGACATGCGTAGCTTTTTTTCTTTATATACAGATACATCGTCTGGCCGTATCTCATTATCCCATAGCCCATTGGATATTGATAACTGGGTAAGCTAACCAGAGAATAAGACCTGATACTATGGTCAATTATACATATACATGTATGTGTGAGAATCAAAAACCTAATCGGGATCTTGGTGTGCAATGCTCGCCTTTGGACTAGTCTAATGAAGAAGTACCATGAATTTCTGCATGTCTTGGCATATGCAACATGGCATGGCTTTGGTAGATACAGTGAAGAAGAAGAAGAAGCCCAAAAGATAAAGCCAAGAGATTATCATCTCAGATATTGAAACAAGCACAAGGAAATATACATAGTTGGAGGTGGGTTTGCCAACCGAAGACTTTTGATAATTTCCCGATATTTCTTAAAATCCTCTTTTTCCCATTGTTTGATTCTCTAGTAGATATAATTTATTTTTACAAGAACTGAGCCTTCTTATATGGGGCTTTAGATGTAGGATATAGGATATTCTCAATCTTGGCGATAATGTATAGACCAACAAGAACAGAATTTGATCTTTGTCGTGTAGTCAGTACGTGCTTGTTTAAAACTTCAGGGTCGGTAATCTCCAGGAGGCTTCATTTTATAGAGCTTGGCACTACATGCCATTCAAGCAAAGAAACTTATCTGTATACGAGAGTTGATATCGGTACATGTAGATCTTATCGACATGTGCTTCATGATGATGTGGTGGTAGTAGTATAATGTTTATCCATATATCAAGGCTCTATAGAATCTTATCCCTAATATACTGCATTTACGCCAAGGTCGATTCACAGAATGATAGATTTTGAAAGAAAACGGTGAACTTGTTCTAAAACTAAGAAAACGAATCAATGACTAAGACAGATTATGACGGCTCAGATGCGGGGAACTCGATATATAATTCACCTTATACAAGTATATCTGTATCTGTATATGTTTCGTAGAAAATGTGTTACTCGTTGATTCACTACGGCCAAGCTATTGAGTTGGTGATATCAGCAAGCTGGGCCTATCACTCACACAAAAATGGTGGCTTAGGAACCATGGATACGCGTCCTGAATGTCTACTCTTGGCTTAGTAAAGTACATCTGTACATAAATATCTTTATATAAGTGAGGAGGGGGGGTGCAAAAGGGTCGATCAGTATACACAACTATTTGTATGTGCCCCAAACCGATTACATGTTACAGAAAAAAGAAAAGATGAGTAATCTAGCGTATTGTGTTATGAGCCGGTGATGTATCGCCTTGTTTTGGGGTTAATCAATATCCCTAGATCTTGGCTTTCATCGACGCATGATATCGCACCGTACTTGCGTATAAAGGTAATCACAGTTGACTAGGCTTTTTTTTCTTGTGTTTCCTATCTGCCTGGGTGAAACCCGCGCGGTAAACGCCAGACACAAGTTCCCTTGCGGGTATTTTATACTAATAGATGAGAAGGGCGTCGAAAAGAGGCGCTGTGATGATGTGAAGGGCCAAGAGGCAGATCAGGCTTCTTCGAGCATGGAATATACATGTAGTTGTAATCTATACCATCTTGCTTCATTATTGCTAAACCTTGCCCGTCCTTGGCTTTGGGGAACGGAGTCGGGCCAATCTTTCACCTGTTCAAGTTAGCATAATGGATATGTAAGTGGGCTTAGTGTTGACTCTCCAAACCGCCAAGTTGTTAAGTCTTGTACTCTTGGCAGCTCTATCGGGTTTTTCTGTGCTTAAACTTGTTATAGTTGTCTGTAGTTCCCCAGGCTTTTGATAACTGCCAAGTAGAAAATCCTTCGTCTTGTAGAACACACAGCCTACTTGATTACATAAGTAGCTTTTTTTTACGGGGTTCTTTGCTCCAGCCAAGAAGGCAATGTCAGGAAATATCAAACTTATGTTTTTTGTTTCCTTACGTCCTAGTTCCTTGCTGCCAGCCGAGCAACAAGGTTAAATACAAACAGTGCAAACGAAACTTATGGCCGGGACCTTAATTTGACCTACACGCGAAATCATAACAAAGGAGTACTGAACTGAAAGCCTATTTCATGGAAACCTAGCGTATCTGGGATGCTGTAGGATCGTCAGTTCGAGTCATCTTTCTTGATATCTCTCAACAGTGCAACTGAAGCCAGGTAATGACTATTTAAGCAAGATAGATGCGATCAAGTTGTTATTCTCTGATAGGATGATCCGAGTGCTGCACATCCGGGTCGTTTTCTTGGCATGTAGGGCTTCCAGTAAGAGCCTACGTAGATGTGTCTGTAAAAGTGAATGCAAAAAGCGTCACTCTTGTTTGGCTGACTTGGGCTTATCATCGATTGTGTTTCTTTTTTCTTTTTTTCTGTCTAAAACTAGTGTCTGAAATTCTGCAGTGTCACTCGATATCACAAGTCTTGGCAGCATATGCCGCGCGTTCTTGCTGTCAGCCCAACAGTCTAACGATGTACTAGTAGCTTACAAGTAGTTCGGCAGAATAGTGAGGGAAGAAGAAAGAAGACTTGCTTTAGTATAGTATATATCATTTTTCTGCACAATCAGGAATCGTCAGCCAACAAGTACATATAATTAATTATTGGTCCTTCTTAACCCAAACTTTCTCATGGGTTGCTGACTTGGCATCCATAAGCCAAGCTTTTCTGGGGTTGGCCTAAAAATATTCTGCTGAGCCTTGCTCTTGCTCTAGAAGGTTAGTAGGAGAGAAAAGAAAAATATGCAAGGAGAAGCCAGAGCGAGAAAAGGCTAAGAAATATGCTGGACTAAGGCTTGCCAAGAGACACATCATAAACAGAAAAGACAAAGCAGAATTGCATTATGTGTGATTGGTATATAGATAGGAGTCGGGTAACTAGGGGAAAGCACACATGAATATATAAGAAGGATAAGCAATAAAAAGAACAAGGAGTGTTTACTACTAGTTCGTCAGGCTTTACGGATTTGCAAGCCGGTGGGAGAAATTCTGCTTCTAGGCATAAGACTTGTCAGACCGAGTCCCATCTGCCGTAGAAACCTTTTTTTTTTTTTTTTAATTCATTAATCTTATGGAGCTATAGAGCTATGAAGATGTCGCCGTAGAAACCTACCATAGTTGTACGCAAATCATGAACATACAAATATAGGAAGTATAGGGATCATATGTAGCTTTCTTTGCCTGATGTGCAATTATGCATACAGATATATCATATATTGCAGTGGAAAAGTCGGCAGACAGAAACAACAGGAAGAACAGTGCTATCTGTCTCTATAGTATCCCGGAGGTTCTGATGGGGAAAAATTAGCCTCTCGATCCCGAAAAACTACGTGGCCAGCCTGGAAAAGTCGTTTTGCTCTTCTCTAAGTTTCTGACTAGAAAGTTGCAGTGTGTCGTTGATTATTACACCGTTCCGTTAATTCTTCTTGATCCAAAACTCGGTTCGACTATGCTATTGATGTCTAATATTGTCGTATTTTCTAATCCGAGGCCTATGACTGGCCGGGATTTAATGAGGTTGTCGTCAAAGGACGAGATTCCACTATCTTGATGTATGTACAGCATTATTTAATCTTCTGAAGATATATCTAAATAGACCCCTATGGTAAGAATTATAAGCGTAAGGTTCCAAAAATAAAGAAGTAAGTTACTAGTTCCGACCCAAGAAACAAAGAATTAATAAAGTATCTAGCCTAATACATATCAATCAAAGAAAAAAAGATACGTTAAAATTTGACGGAGCTTCCCAGCAATATAAGGTAGTGAAAGGTTGCACTACAAGTACATAATAAAGTTAGGGTTACGTATGGCACGATTGAATTGACTTATACTAGAAAGAGCAAAACGGAGGCGATTTTTATATCTCATACCTTTGCTTTGTAGACAAAGAAGCAAAAGTCAAAGAGAACAGAAAAGTCCCCGGATAAATATTAAGAGAATTACAAAAAGTACCAGGCTTGTCTGCCATTATTGAGCCGCTTAACCTTCTGATGACATGTAATAATCAGAGCTTGCAGGCTCTACTGGAGTTTATATGTACTGTGCTTGAATTCTTCCTTTTTTTCCCTTTCCCTTTGTTCGGTTTTCTAGCTTTTTCTTCCCCAAATAGAGTCCGAAGCCTTTCCAGGGCGGCCATATTATACCTAAAAAGGGAATATATACACACCAGAGTTGATCCAATTGATAGAATTCTACTATAGAGGACACAGCCACTTGAAATTGATACAATAAGTATTTTTTCTTCTTATATTTCCAACCGCCTTGGCTATCATTGTTAGCTTAAAAGAATAATAAATATCTGCGCCGAACAAAATTCCCCATGCCCAGAGCTTGGCAGTGATTCAAAATTTCCAAGAGAATGCCTCGCTGGATTTTCTCTTCTAGTCGATAATAACCTCTGTTAGGTCACTGACTTTCTTAGTCTTTTTCCCTTGCGATTTGATATCGGGTAGCACTAGAGATGGCCCTACTTGCTGGTGTTGATCGCTTCTTTCCCGTTGCCATTCTTTGTTGCCCTGCCCTGCACCCCTCCCCTCCCCCCGTCCGCCCTAAGGATAAAGAGAAGCTACAAGACGAGTTCAAAGGGAGAGAGAGGGGCGTGAGAAGGGGGTGTGTAGGCTACTATATCTGTACTTCGCTAACCATAGCTTCCTTTGGTCTGAGTTCTTGGTGAGACGAGAGACATTGGCTTTGGGATAGGATAGGATGGGCGTGTGATAGAGACTTGGCTGGCGTTTTTTTGTCTTCTCTCTTTTTAGCGGCCGTTCTTTACTTGTATATTGCAGCTTATTGCAGCTTATTGCAGCTTATTGCAGCATGAGGTGGCATGGGAAGACACATTGTAAGCAGACAGCTAGTTTTCTTTTTTTTTTTTTTTCCTACGCGGTTCTCTCTAGGCGCAGTAATAGAAGGACAACCCGGCTGATGGGAAGGATAGAGCGTACTTTGCCTGATGGGTGAAAGAACTCGCCGTTATTATATATATGCAGGTACTCTACCGCTA
Source organism: Davidsoniella neocaledoniae (assembly GCA_009806295.1). Lineage (NCBI taxonomy): Eukaryota > Fungi > Ascomycota > Sordariomycetes > Microascales > Ceratocystidaceae > Davidsoniella > Davidsoniella neocaledoniae. Next base: position 14,711 of record RHDR01000246.1, read on the forward strand.
GCTTCAAAGCATCTAGCTCGTTCTTCTTGTCCCACGCACCTCATCTTTCATTTTGTAATTTGGCTTATTGGCTTTTGGATTATCTTTGAGCATCGATACAATAATATTCCACATACTACACTATACACTTGCTCATCATGAGAACATCTACAGCATCGGTGCTGGCGATGGCCTCCACCCTTACTTGTAAGTAATAATCACTTACTAGTTTGCTATCTAGCATATAATAGTATCTGCACACTATAAACTGAGCTTTAACTGACACACTTTTACAATATCTAGCTTCCGCATACGCCGCAGTACACAGTGACTGCCCTGTATCCAGCAACTTTTGCTACCAGATTGGTGTGCCATCGTCCACCATATCTGCCAACACCGGCAACATCTACATCCAGCTACAAGCCACATCTTCATACTCATGGGTTGCGCTTGGCCAAGGCTCCGGCATGAAAGGCGCCAACATCTTCGTCATGTACACCGACGGATCGGGTAACGTGACACTCAGCACACGCACCGGCACCGGCGAGGTTGCCCCAACCGTGAACGACGATGTCGATATCACACTACTAGAGGGTTCGGGTGTCGACGACAACGGCGTCATGACAGCCAACTTTGTCTGCTCCAACTGTGATAGTTGGGACGGCGGATCGATGCAGCTGGGCTCGTCCGATTCTAACTGGATTGGTGCATGGAAGAGGGGCTCGGCACTCAACTCGGCTAGCACATCCAAGAGCATTGTCGTCCATGACGATAGAACAGAGATGACCGTGGATCTCTCCGCAGCATCAGTGACGTCGGACGAGAACCCTTTCCTTTCATCTCCCGGGTCGTTGGGCTCAGGTAGCTCCGGTTCGGATAGCTCAGGTAACAGTGGAAGCTCTAGTGGAAGCGGCTCGAGCAGCGATTCTGGTTCGTCAAACAGCGGTGGCGCGAGCAACGGAAACTCGAACCTCGGCAGCAGTAATGGAGGCGGTGGTGGTACCAGTGGTCCGGATCTAATTAAGATTCACGGCTTCATCATGGCCGCCATGTTTGTCTTACTTTACCCCATCGGTACTATCATCATGCCAGCCTTCCATAAGTGGGCGCTCCACGGCATTGTGCAGATTCTAGCCGTCATTGGTATGTGGGTTGGCTTTGGCTTTGGCCACAATGGCGCCGAAAAGCTAGGCATGGTAAGTGACTCATCAATTCTCACCAACTATCCCTTAGACAGTGTTGCTAACCGTTGACTCTTCAAACTAGCTCTTCAGTGACTCTCACCAAATCATCGGCACCGTTGTTTGCTCTGCTATGATGATCCAGCCTATTCTAGGCTACATGCACCATCGCTACTTCCTGCGTCACAACACCCGTGGCGTGATCAGCCACCTGCATATCTGGTACGGCCGCTTCCTCATGGGCCTCGGTGTGGTAAATGGTGGTATTGGATTGTCCAACTTCTCCGCTAGCAACAAGGCCATCGTTGCCTATGCAGTAATCGCTGGTATTGGCGGTCTGATCTATGCCTCCGTCAGCACAATGAACGAGCTCAAGAGAGACCGCAACTTGCTCCAGACAAAGGAAAAAGAAGTGCCCATTGGCCCTCTGCGGAACTATCGCCCCTCACGTAGAGAGCGGTCTCGTAGCCAGCCTCCCTATGTATAAATAGAAAATATGAAGGATAATGGAAACGGTGAAGGGTGGCTCGCTTGTTAGGTATAAGACTCTAGATAAGAGATTCATGGCATGTTAATGTTTGCTGGCGAATTGTTGTTATTGCGGTTTTGGTTATATTCAAATCGGTAGTTATACATACCAATAATGCTTTTTGATCCAATTACTATTACTTGGAATAATCTGCCCGTATATCGTTTATAACGTGCCTATCATTGTTACTTATCCTGTAGCTGTTGTGTTGACACTTTATAGCAAGCTGCCCAACGTATCTATCGCATCATTATGGGTACAAGTAATATGAGAAATAGAAAAAAAGCTTGGTTGCCTAGATATATAGATAGCTTTAGCATCTACTCTAGATCCCAAGCCTCAAAGTATAGATCGTGGTATTGATGGAGCAAAAGTACATGTGTCCGATGAAGAGAGATATGATAAACAGTAAGCCAAACGCCAGCCTTCCCGAGCAACAAAATAACACAGCGTTAAACCCATAGTTGGGGGGTTATGAGGGTCTATAGAGATATCTTTGACCTCTGCCCTCCTCTTGAAAATCATCGTGATATTCGTCGTTTTTCGATTATCGTCTCGCCGAGGGATCGAATCTTGGAGGGGCTCCGCCCGTGAAGCCTGGAGGAGCACCGGGGAACGAAGGTGGTGCGCCAGGGAAGTTGGGGGGAGCGGGGAAGCCGGCAGGGAAGCCAGCGGGAGCTATGAGAGAGAAAAGGTACCATATTAGCTAGTGTAACCATGTATTACTAGTACAGTATGAGCAATACTTACCACCACGGCCAGCGAAGCCAGGAGCACCAGGGAAAGAAGAGAACCCAGGAGGAGGAGCAGCACCACCAACACCAGGAGCAGGACCCTAAAAGTTATTGTTAGCTTGGATCGTCAGTTTGGGCTCATAGAGGGGTATGACGTACAGCAAGAGACGGGGGCGCAACGGGGGCACCACGGCCAGCAGGTCTGGCAACACCGGGACCGGCAGCTAGAGTAGTCGCTAGTCCAGTAGTAGACTTGCCCAGACGCGCGCTAGGGTCGGCAGGCGGCGGCGACTCTACCGACAGCGAGATAATCTGAGCGCCTCTAAGGATAATGAGGCCAAGGGTACGCTTCTCCTCCGTCTCGACAGTGTTGCCAGCGCTCTCGTTCTTGCGCTTGTAGCGGCGGAACTCCTCGGTATCGGCGAGAACCACGTTCATGTGCTTGTCGAAAGCCAGCATCTGACCGGTCATCTGGCGGCCATCGTTCAGGGTAACACGCATGCGCCAGTTAATCTAGGCGTCCTGTTAGTTCGGAGTTTCCACGAATTGTGATATATATCAAGCTACATAGAGCTTTACGACATGGTGAGACTCACGTAACCGGCCTAGTATACATAGTTAGCATGTGGGAGATCATTGGGCACTGCAAGCTATAGCTGGCGAGTCGAAGGAGGGGGGCTGTGACGTACCATCTTGCCCTGCTTGTTCATAGAGGAAGACATGGCGGGCAGCTATTATTATATATGGGATAAAGCCGAGCTGACGCTTTCAGAAGGGCTAAAACTGGAAATCAGAAGTAATTCTGTCTACAAAAGAAGAAATACCCTTTAGTTTTCGTTTCGCGAACAGAATATCGTGAAGATGAGAAAATGCACAGCTGGAGCTCTCTTGATACCGCTTCAAGATTTTCGGTCGAGGCTGAACCTTTCCCTACCAAAAGTCACCAGAAGGCTGAGAAGGCTGCAATGCCAGCAAGGCTAGTCTCCACATTAAAGCTGCTAGCGCTACGCTATACATTTTGACTACATTTTGACACACCGCCCGGCAGAAATAAGTCTCTTGTATAAGTAATCCATGTTTATCGATAACCCCGATTTGGAAGTAGCGCCACCCACAAATGCAGGGTTTTTTAGCCCTCTCCGCTATTTTTCGTTAACCATTGCATTGCATATGGTCAAAATTATTTGGAAGGTCTGTCTGTTTTCGAAATTCTGAATCTTTGTTAATCAACCTATCTCATTTCGACAATTCACCGTGCGATACCATACCGTCAAAATGTCCGCTGAGAAGTCCTCCAACCCCATGCGGGATCTTAAGATCCAGAAGCTGGTTCTGAACATTTCCGTCGGTGAATCTGGTGACAGACTTACCCGTGCCGCCAGTACGTCTCAACAACTATGAACATTCGATCTTTTCTCTTCTGAATAACATGATGCTAACCTAAATCACAGAGGTTCTTGAGCAGCTGTCTGGTCAGACCCCCGTCTACTCCAAGGCCCGCTACACCGTCCGTACCTTCGGTATCCGCCGTAACGAAAAGATCTCTGTCCACGTCACCGTCCGTGGCCCCAAGGTACGTTTTATACACTCCTCAACATTGTCTTTTAATATCTTCGGTCCAACCTGAATCTCAACTAACTCTTCTCAACCTTTAGGCTGAGGAGATCATCGAGCGTGGCCTGAAGGTCAAGGAGTACGAGCTGCGCAAGCGCAACTTCTCCGAGACCGGTAACTTCGGCTTTGGTATCAGCGAGCACATCGATCTGGGTATCAAGTACGACCCCGGTATCGGTATCTACGGCATGGACTTCTACTGCTGCATGACCCGCCCTGGTGAGCGTGTCTCTCGCCGTCGCCGTGCCACCGGCCGCATCGGTGCCAGCCACCGCATCAAGCGTGAGGAGACCGTCAAGTGGTTCAAGTCTCGCTTCGACGGCATTGTCCGGTAAATACGCCAAACTTTGTCATCAAAAGCAAAAGCAAAGAAAAATAATACCAAAAAGCAACCACTTTTCTTCCTTTCAACATCATCTCTCTTGTGACCTCGGTCGTCTAGTCACCCAACTGATCAGACGCACCCAAGTGTCCCGCGGGCTCTGAGAGAAGGGTAACAGCACACAAAAACGAGTTATATTGTCTATTTCAATTTGGAATGAATGCATTGTTCGTTCATTGGGAACACTGGGCGTTATCGGGGACACATATCGGGTCTGTATTTTTCAAATCTGTCTTTGACAGTAGCAATCCATCCTCGATCTTCTTCTGAAGTCGAGCTTCGGCCTAAAAGACCGACCGGCGTCCCTTGCCGGCTTGTAACACCGTGATCAATTGATTGCGTTCATCCAATCTGGAACGAGACATATGTGATTTGATCTTCATTCCAAAATCAACCCAATATTTGTGACGTGTGCCAGTTTATATATAGTAGTTGTGAAATCATGCGAGATGTCAAATCTCTTGGACTAGACCAGCACCATTTATCCGAAGCTTGCTCGTTGGTTCTTCATGGCCGGTCTACCTCTAGTCTAAGCCTTGAATTTACCACACATATTTATTGTTCAAACTTGGTATGGTATCATTACGACTCAGCATGTAATTTTCACCACCAGTAGTGCAATGCGGCTTTTGTGTATTAACCCTACTTATGGCATGAAACCCTACAAAATGATTCCAATTTTGGACAGTCGATCAACACATCGCTAAACATTTTATGAGGCCCAAACTTTATGTGACACCAAGTTGACCTTAAAATTTGTTGCCGACGAATAAAAAATTTACACATCACATATACAATATAATTTTTTTTTACAATCTTTGATTTGATCTACCTAAGAAGAAAAGACACAATCATTCGTGAAACGTTCAAAGATGCTCTACATATAGGGTCGTCGAAGTAATTCTTGTCAAGACCCCGGCCAAAGTGACAGCCTAAGATATGGGGCATCTTCATCCCGCATTTTGGAATGGAGGGGATAGCTGCCTCCAAACAATGAAAGCTTACGGGGTAGATGATACAACTAGACAGCGCGCAATCTTCGGAGTCCTGGAATTGAAAAGCTCAAATTGGGCGGGCCACTGAAAGCATGGACTGGGAACCCACTAAGAACCCACTAGACGGTTAGGTCAAGTTGGTCGGCCTAGAGGAAATAAAAGAACGTAGCCCGCCAAGGCGCTTTGTGATGGCTAAGGCCCAGGGTCGTTGCTGCAGCAAGGAAGAATTGACACCTAAATTTACAGGCGCCATGAAGCTCTTGCTGTGAGTGGTCGATTCCGAATAACTCCGCGGAGTGGGCTGAAGCAAGGAAAATCTTGAGAAATTACAGCAGCTACCGTGCTGGCCGAAGCCCACAACACCATGAAAACAAACGATATCAGGATTAAAACAAATGGATTTGCTGTAGAGGCTGCTAGTTGGCGTTTTACAAGTGTAATTGGGTCTAGATAAACCGAGATAGAAGCTCAATGGCTGGCGGCGTAGAAATGCAGAATCTCTCTTTAATGATTGAACAAGGCGGGCTATGGGCTTTGGACTGCTGGTGGGTGGATCATTGCACTGGATAGAGCGCGAAAAAATGCTCTTGCCAACTGGAAGTCATCTCCAGCAGGTGGCTGACTAAGGAAAACGAAAACCGAGGCCGGGCTGTGATTGGCGGGGAGGCACAGCTCCGGGTCCACCCGTCGTTTCTCATCTTTCTTGCCCACTGGCCTCTTGCAAAAAAGTCCGCTTTTGCACTCATCCCCCAAGCCAGCCATCACCATCCGCATCTCCCCTCTTCAATTGCACCCGGCTGCAATTGATTCTTTTGCTGTGATCAGCTACCCCATAAACCTCTAATATGTTCCGGACCGCCCTTCGCCAGTCGTCGCGGGCCCTCTCTGCCGCTGGCAGAGTTGCGGCTGTAAGTCTCTCAACCACGCCTATCACAACAACCAACCACGTTTGCCTAGTCCTCCAGAGTGCAGTTCCAGTGCTCCGAAAACTACGATGGCCAATTCCATCGCTTGCCAACCTCGCGTCGTCCAATGCCATCACCGGTGGGCTCGGAAAGCTCAATTGACCTCGACAACAACCCAATTGATCTATCGCCGAGCCTGTTGAGCCGTACCTGGCGGACTTGCGAACTGTCGTCCTTGTTTCTTTATACCTCAACGCCTTTTATTCCCTCGGCGGCTCGGCTAACCCGTGAATCTTGCTACAGGCCCGTAACGCTGCTCCCGCTATTTTCAACGCCTCTTCCCTGCAGGCTCGTACCTACGCCGACAAGGCCTCTCCCACCGAGGTTTCTTCCATTCTCGAACAGAGAATCCGCGGTGTCCAGGAGGAGGCTGGCCTCGCCGAGACTGGCCGTGTCCTGTCTGTTGGGTATGTTCCCTTAATTTTTTCAGTATTGAAATGAGCTAGTTCTTTCCAATTGGCACCGTTTGGGGATAGATAGTCGATTCCCCAAATTTATGGCAACACGATACCTATCATTAAACGACGAACGACCCCCAAATTACCCCGGAATCGAGTTTTGTCCGATCCGATATCGACACCTGGAACGAAGCTATATCGGCTCTTCCCCTGTTTGACCTTTGATTACTGACCGAGTATCATCCAACAGTGATGGTATCGCCCGTGTGCACGGTATGGCCAACGTCCAGGCCGAGGAGCTTGTCGAGTAAGTCTTCAACCAATAACAACTGCCTACACACAATGACAAGCTCTAATAATTTTCTCTACAATAGGTTCGCTTCCGGCGTCAAGGGCATGTGCATGAACCTCGAAGCCGGCCAGGTCGGTGTTGTGCTTTTCGGTTCCGATCGTCTGGTCAAGGAAGGCGAGGTCGTTAAGCGTACCGGTCAGATTGTGAGTTATTCTCCCCCTCGGCTCATGCTAATAGCTCAAGCAGTCCAGAACTAATACTTTACGTTCCTAGGTCGACGTTCCCGTCGGTATTGAGATGCTGGGCCGTGTCGTCGATGCCCTGGGTAACCCCATCGACGGTAAGGGTCCCATCAAGACCACCGAGAAGCGCCGTGCTCAGCTGAAGGCCCCTGGCATTCTGCCCCGTGAGTCCGTCCGCCAGCCCGTTCAGACTGGTCTGAAGTCCGTCGACGCCATGGTCCCCATCGGTCGTGGTCAGCGTGAGCTGATTATCGGTGATCGTCAGACTGGTAAGACTGCCGTCGCTCTGGATGCCATGCTGAACCAGAAGCGCTGGAACTTCGGCAACGACGAGACCAAGAAGCTGTACTGCATCTACGTCGCCGTCGGTCAGAAGCGTTCTACCGTCGCCCAGCTGGTCAAGACCCTGGAGGAGAACGACGCCATGAAGTACTCCATTGTCGTTGCTGCCACCGCCTCGGAGGCCGCTCCTCTGCAGTACCTGGCTCCTTTCACCGGTGCCTCCATCGGTGAGTGGTTCCGTGACAACGGCAAGCACTCTCTGGTCATCTACGACGATCTGTCCAAGCAGGCCGTTGCCTACCGCCAGATGTCTCTGCTGCTGCGTCGTCCCCCTGGTCGTGAGGCCTACCCCGGTGACGTTTTCTACCTGCACTCCCGTCTGCTGGAGCGTGCCGCCAAGATGAACAGAAAGCTTGGTGGTGGTTCCATGACCGCCCTGCCCATCATTGAGACCCAGGGTGGTGATGTGTCTGCCTACATTCCTACCAACGTCATTTCCATTACCGACGGCCAGATCTTCCTGGAGGCTGAGCTCTTCTACAAGGGTATCCGTCCCGCCATCAACGTCGGTCTGTCCGTGTCCCGTGTCGGTTCCGCTGCCCAGGTCAAGGCCATGAAGCAGGTCGCCGGTTCGCTGAAGCTGTTCTTGGCCCAGTACCGTGAGGTTGCCGCTTTCGCCCAGTTCGGTTCCGATCTGGATGCTGCCACCAAGCAGACCCTGGCTCGTGGTGAGCGTCTGACTGAGCTGCTGAAGCAAAAGCAGTACTCTCCCATGGCTGTCAACGAGATGGTTCCCCTGATCTTTGCTGGTGTTAACGGTCTTCTGGACACTATCCCCGTTGCCAAGATTTTGCAGTGGGAGTCTGAGTTCCTGGCTTACCTGAAGTCGAACGAGTCTGAGCTGCTGGCTACCATTGACAAGGAGGGTGCTCTCTCCAAGGACCTGGAGGCTAAGCTGAAGAACATCGTCGTCTCTTTCACCAAGAGCTTCCTAGCTTAAGCGAATTTAACGACCAAGATTTAATAAAGGAAAGGGACCAAGAGAGGGTCTTGTTTGTACATCATCACATCGTTATTTTTTCTTCACTCGACTGACTCGCAAGTCCTTGAGCACGCTCTGCTTTCCTTGTTTTTTTCTCTGTCGACATACTTGCTACCACCACCACCACCACCACCATCACCCACGACCTCTGAATTGTCTTCATTAATGACGGCAAGGAAGATGCCAAAAAGGATCCAACAGAGGATCGGAGTGTTTGTGTTTTTGTCGCTTACTACCATGTATCAAGTCCTCTAACAACCTTTTTTTGTCATGTTTCGTACTGTTGTCCCTTTTTTTCTCTACTATATCTGCTCTATCGTGTGTTATATGCTATCCTACGTGCTGTATTTCAAACGTTTGTCTCTGCTGATAACGCCCGCAACATCACGTGAGATAGCGGAAAAGGCAAAACAATGAGTTGAGTGATTGAGTGAGTGGTTGACTTATCATCTTTCCAGGGGGGGACGGGGCGGGTAGTGGGGCTTATAGTTCTTCTAACGGGTATTGGTTCGTCTTGTCTTGTATTGTATGGCATTGTATATTGCATTATTGTGAAAGCTCACGAGGATTCTTCCAGAGGCTTCTGCGGGCTTGGGAGATTGATGGTGAAAAGAACGACTTGCACCCTGCCCTTTGTGTTACATGGAACGGCGGATACCAAAAGCAGCCGAACCATTTGTTTTATGTAAAATAGAGCCTGTGGCTTAATTTCCAATTCTTACTATATGCTTTCCTTTTGTCTATCATTTACCAGTTGAACCTTGATCAATTACAGTGACTATGATGATGTTGATGGTTATAAATATTGAATAATAGGCCAGATGTATATGTACACTGGTGGGTTTTACAATGTCTGATTATTAATGGCCCAATAGCTAAGTCGTACGACCCCACCTTGATCTGAAGCTCTAACTTGGAGCTCAGCTCGACGTCACCTTTAAGATGCAACTTTGTTGATAATTTGGTAACAACATCTCTGATATCTGATAACATTTCAATAATTTCAATAACTCTGAACAAATAGAAGCCAATGTCATCAAGTAGTGAAATTGCGGCTCCGATGAAAGAAATCCTCGGCCAGGTCCGGCGTTTAATTCCGCCGATGCTAGAGCATTTCCATAAAGGTTTGTTTTTATTTCATGTTTATCATACCAGACAAGACAGACTGACCACATTACTGTTTAACAGGTCAGCTTGGTAGAGTGGCCGTCATTGGCGGTAGTGAGAACTATACCGGCGCCCCATTCTTCTCGGCCATGGCCAGTGCCCGGCTTGGATGTGATATGGTAAGAGATGCAGACACCAGTAGTTCAGTTACAATACTAACTAAGATATCTCTAGTCTCATGTAATATGCACTCCTGCGGCTTCTGACGTTATCAAAACGTACTCTCCAAACCTGATGGTTCATCCACTCATGCGAGAAAGCACTACCAACGAAAATTCGGCCGCTGAAGCAACCCGCGTTCACGATGCCATCGCCAGTCTCCTTCCTCGCCTACATGTCCTTGTACTCGGACCAGGCCTTGGGCGTGATCCACTAATGCAAGCTAGCACAAGTCTAATACTACAAACGGCACGCAAGCAAAACACGCCAATAGTAATTGACGCCGATGCTCTGTTAGTCTTCAGCAACAACCACGGCGGTAGCGCAGATCAGAAGAGCTTACTTCGAGGTTACACCAATGCTGTATTGACACCGAATGTAGTCGAATTTGGGCGACTATGTAAAGCCTTCGGCGTCGATGTCGACGGCCTAGGTGATGTGCGAGGCGCGCAGAAGCTAGCAGCAGCATTGGCGGGTCCCATTATAGTACGCAAAGGCCAGCGAGATATCGTGTGTGATTCACAAGGAAGATATGTCGAAGTCAACGTCGAAGGCGGGCGGAAACGCAGCGGCGGACAGGGCGACACATTGACGGGAGCGATTGCAACGTTATTAGCATGGCGGAAAGGATACCTCGACGGGCTATGGACGGAGGATGGGACAGGGCAAGAAACCGGCAGAAGGAAGCTTGATCCGGAGTGGGCTGTTGTTCTGGCAGCTGTAGGCGGCTGTGCGATCACAAGAGAATGCTCGCGCAGGGCGTTTGTGAAGAGAGGCCGGAGTTTGCAAGCGAGTGATTTGACAGATGAGGTACATACAGCGTTCACAACAATGTTTCCCGGCATTGATGAGGTGGCCAAGCTATAGCAAATGTCACAGTTCACGCATACACACTGGGATATCATATAGTCCATGATAACCAGCCTACTAGCTTACTGGCTACATCGTCACATACACACACTAATCTGCCCTGGCCTTGCTTGTCAAGCACGGCCAACTCGTGGTTTCCAACATGGAATGAACATGGCCGATCGAGAAGTTTCCTCCAGCACTTTTGTGTCCTATGCCCTAGTGTTCGGTGGGCGTGATGACCATAATCGGAGACAAAAAAGGAAAAGTACTTGTAGCCCGACTTCTACCGTTCTCTCAACCCTCCTAGCTAACTACGAGATATTCCTTGGCCTAGTAAACTACAATCATAGGGTGTGTCTAGTTGGCGAAGACATACAGTACTAGGTGCTGTGATGACACTACGATGTGATTGTCAGAGTGGACCTTGAAGCATAAACCAGGATTGATGCCATTGATCCTAACAAAGTTGGAAAGCGTCGTTCTCGTTGGCTGTGATTAAAATGAAGAATGTGATGGGATTCCTAAAAGTGGCGTGTTTAGATTGAGGAAGAAGGCTTCTGGAAGATTAATTTACACATGTTTTCTTTTTTTTTGGTTTCTTTTCTTTTTCTCGTTTCCAAGAAGAAATAAGCCCGGAACCATCACGATCCTCGTCAGGCTTTCTTTGTTTCGTTCTTCTAACCCAGGGGAGAAAGATAAAGTGTATGAAAGCAACTCGCCAGATCTTCCATCGGCTTTATCACATTTTTTTTCTATTAGTTCTCTGATAGCCATCCACAGGCAATCATAAGATGTGAAGATCGCGTTCTAGAGCCTGTATTATAGTGTATTCTTGATATAAACTGCCAATCATCCTGTTGAAGAGGCGTTGTTTCCATAGCCAACGCAAGAAGCGAGGGTCAGGAGAGTTAATGAGAAAGGGTTCAAAGTCTTGATTTTCCACTACGGCAGTAGTTCTCCAGTGGCTTAATATCCTTAGATTCAATTTTTTCCAAGGCCCTAGAGAACTAACAGCTCGCTTACGAAAGAAACTGCTAAGGGGGCGTGAAGCTCGTGATATCACATATCGAGGCAGATTAACTACGAGTCCTCCCTTCTATCTCTTTATATCTGTCTATAAGCCTCGTATCTTCAATGAACGAATTCGATACTCAGATTCTAGAAACTAGAGAGAAAGAAAGCACTGCTCCTAGAATTCCATTCAGGTACTAGAGCGAAGAAGTCAACCTCGCTTACTAATTTTGGGCTTCGTTCCCTAAACACAGGCTGCCTCGATATCTCAGGCCATGTCACTTCTGATATCCCACGCAGCCACCAAGACATGCAGCTCTCGTGTAGAACCGAAATCATATCTCTCAAGTCAAGAATGGCACTAGTTAACTCAGGTTGCAGAAAACTCACGATATCTCTATCTCGCCCCCTCCCTTGGAACTCCGCCCGACCAAGTGCTTCCTTCCACTATAGTTCCCAAATTAAGCAATCAGAGTACCAAAACGGTGCTCTTTTCAGCATGACTTTTTCCCTTCAAGGGCAAAGAGACAGTGAAACATATTCAGCCGCTTGTGCCAAGGATTGTTCCTTATCCAAACGTTATAACGAGCTATTTTGTTACGGCTTAGTAAAAGTGAAGGCCTGGACCATAGACAAGTCGAAGAAGTTAAGTCAACACACAAATTGGAATCTATAAGACAAAGCCTATGCAGAAAAAAGCTTCATAAAGCGTCAAGATTATTCTTGTCTCTTCCTCCCTTCTGGAGAGTTCTGCCTATATAGATACGTACGTAGAATATGCCGCTAGAGAGAAAATAAGTAATATCTTTCATCTTTGTTTTATGAAGCCGGCCGGAGCATTCTGTGATTAGACAGACAAACGTAGGCCTCTGAAGCAATCCCTGGTCTAATTTAGACTATAGCTTACCTTGTCTATGGGCCATAGGCGTTCGTGATAGACCATATAATTCAGATCAAGAACTGTCTTCTCTCCCAGCTTCTGGGTCTAGACTGGCCCTCTTCCGTACCATGATTGAATGCTGAAACCGGAACTCTTCTCCCTTGAATTGCCCATAAACGTTCCTTTTTTCATTCACTTAAACAGGATATAGTTATATACAACTACGAAAGAAACGCACTGACTTCAGCGGCTCCGGCGATTGTCCGTATACGGTTTGAACAATCGACTTTGTCGTATTATAATCTTACTACTAAGCCGGACAATACGATGAAGAATGAAAGCCTGGTGAAGATGAGAAGTATGGAGAAATCTCACAAGGCACCTCAAGATCAGGATTGATAGGAGCCTGGATCCGGTTCAATGGGAATGTCTTCCGAAAGTAGAAGAGCAAACTATATATTGTTCAGGGGGTTATTCAAGCTAACAAGAGTATTAGAACTCTATAAACATGTAGTGAACAGGGGAAATTAGGCCCAAGGCCAAGGGACGGAGGTTAAGGGTGACTACCATGATTCAAGGTATAAGCACAAATTGCCAGATACAAGATACATAATAAATGTTCAAGGAATACAACACACAGACTTTCAGCTGACTTTAAGCCTTATTTCACAGTATTAAACAGCATAGGTTAATGTATGTATACTTATTGTGAATAATTGACGTTGTTTCTTTTAAAGAACTTGCATGAGTGTGTGATCCCGTGATCTAGCCATGTAAAAGAATTGATAAAAAGAAAAGATTGTGGCATGCGAAGGCGCCGTGATCATAGGCTTGAGAGAACATGGCACTATCATAAAAGAAGGAAACAAGTACTGAGAAATGATACATGTAGAGTGGGAAAAATTGCCTCGGGATTTTATGTATCTTGCTTATCACGCAAGGGGTCAACAAAAGCAAGAGAAGTAATCCTCTCTAACCTCCACTCATACAATATGTAGATGTTGTATACTAGTGGTTCTCTATATGTACTAACCTACTATCTTCCTACGCTTCTATACATGTAGGCAGATTTCTTTTACTTCCTTGACTTGCCAACATGTACTGTTTTTATACCTCTCCCTCGCGTTTCAAGATACAAATCTGACCGTCTTATCCTCTAGCCTCTAGCTTTATAGAAGAAGATATCACGCCGTGGATCCTCCCTGTCAGAGCAAACGGTTCGTATGTGACCAAAATAGGTTTTTTTCCATCCAGGAAGGCCTTCCCCTAGAGGTCAGTTATATAGTCTTAGAGACCAATTATATACACATATATCAATATGAATCTAGCCACCAACTAACTAACAAAGTATTAGTGCCGTTTACTGGTAGGCTGTGATTCTGAAGCCACATGGACTCGTGGCGATAAACAAGACGCGTTCGTTGACGATGTTTCTGGCTATGCTTCCAAGTCCAGTTGATCTATCTAGCTAGCCTACTAGAATTAGTTAGTCTCTATTTCCTTGATGCAAGGTCATGGCAGAGATTAGATCAAACGCCTCTTTTAAATATCATCTTGCGTACTAACTTAAGTTGCTCTTTACTCTGGAGTTGCCTTTCTCTTCAATACTTTTTTAGTACGCGAATCAACTAGTCCGAGCGGCTTTAGTTCTGCTGCTCAAAAGGTCATGATCGCCAACTTGCCTATTTCTATAGGCAGTTTTAAGTCCTCCTTCTCGTCTCTTTCTTTGTCTTCTCTTAGCATTATGAACTTAGGACAAGGAGTTTTATTTTTTGTTCTTAGCCATATGATTCCTCTTCCGCTAACAACCCAAAGAACCCAGTAGCTTCAGTTGATGCTACAGCACTTTAACCCCAAGGTTCTTAGCTAACTATAGGCTAGTGTCGGTAGGGTTGCGTTGACTAAGCTCTATTCGAACAAAGCCGGGAAGAAAAGTTGACTACAAGATGTCTGAGCGTTTTTGCTCAAGTTGGTAGCTAAGCACTTTATGACTTTTGACATTGTGACCTAGAGCTATTGTTTGAACTAAATCTATTGACAATAGAACCTCAGCTTCTGCAACTTTAAACAGCAAGTCAGTGCATTTCATCCTAAAGTGCCAGTGACTTTGAAGGAGCAAACAGTAGATCGATATTTTGGAGGACAACTCCAACGTGTTTTTTGTCTGCTGTATCAAAAAGTAGATATAATTAGATGTTAAAAGCAAGATGTCATATTGTGTCAAAGGGGGAAAGAAGAAAAATCACGAAGAAGAAAACTATTCGCTTCAGGGCCTTGGGCGTTACCAGAGTTGAAACGGAAGTTTCTCATCATTCTGGGTGACAAAATCACTCCGTTTGCGGTTCCAATCCCTCACGTTTGTTATCTAAATGTTTATACATATAAGTTGTAGATGTGTATATTTGTAATCTACCTACATAGATATCATGTCCTATAGGCTATTCATCTGCCTTCCCCTCACCTCATTCCACCCCCTCTCCTCCTCCAAGACTAGTCCATATCTTGTAGTTGGCGGGACATGATAAACAAACATATATACATGTATTAGCATAAAGCAAGACTAACAAGGCTCTTAGCCACGCTTGTGCTATACATGTAGGGCGCCCCAAGAAAAGCTCCGCTTATCAACCGCGTGTGTCTCGGGTGCTTGCTTTTGCCAGAGCCACGAAGACATCCCTTGATAATTCACAAACGTCGAGCTTTGATGTATCTATATCTATAAAGTATACTAGCAGTCTGGTTGTTAACCAGCCGAGACAACCGTGATCCTTTTCAAGGGAGATTGACCACAAATCGGCAGGGAAATCACGCATGGTAAGCGTTTAATTCTCGATCTTAGCCTGAATATGATGATGCAAGGGAGCTTTCGGAGCAGCTATTTTGTTTTCTTTTCTTTTCTTTTCTTTACACTGACTCTATTTCTTACTGTTTTGTTCTTACTTCTCTGAAACAATCAGTCCACTGTGGTTCAACAGGGAGACTCTTAAAGGGAACCGATGAGCTAAGATATGTCTAATTGTAAGCCTTGATTCGTCCCTTTGGCGGAGGTTTTCCCGTTTATTTCTTACGCTTTTCTTCTTCTCCGGTGTCATCAGGAATCACCATCATGTGCTTTAAACGACGGTTTTTTGTCGTCTATATTTTCTTTTTCTATATCATGCCAAAGGCACTTCGCCACTCCCTAGTTGTCATATAAATCACTCCTTCAAACAATTAGCTTGTCCATGACACAAAGCAATATATACACATTATTAAGCCAAGATGCAAGTTCTCATACAACTTGGATCTCCAGTAGCTATTCAAGCGAGAAGATAGAAGCATCGGAGCCTCCATCGTAGCGTAAATATAAGCCACTTTTTCCTTTTGCTTGGTTTGGTTACCAAGGGCTGGGTTATCCCTAATGACGGTATCCCTTAGTACTGACTTACATAAACCCTCGCAATTCTAAATTGTCACAGTGTCAACACTAAAAAGCGGTATTCAAATCGAATATGTTGAAGGTTCAACATCTATGTACTAAATGTATGTATGATGGTGTTATTAGGGTTAATATACACAGGATCACCATGTAACCCTATATACTAACCCTCAATGCTGCTGTTACATCGAGAACTGATTCAGCTCGTTTATGAGAACATGTATCTGCCCACTAATGTGACAGCGTCCCTTTTTTTCGCATAAGATATTGCCTGTAAGTTTGCAACAGATCCCACATTTTATCAATCACAATCGTGACAGAAGAACATGTTATCTGCTTTATTTTTTTGCCCGGCTAAGACGAGCCGCTAGGGGGTATATACCCAAGGTCGTTTAGCATGTGCTAGGCAGTGCATAGTTGTGTGTATCTTAGAAGAGAAACTGTCCTGCTCTTTTCTTCTCGGCCGTTAGATGTGACCTTGAGAACGTGGTTTATGCTTTCCTTGTCTATAGCACCTCGAACATCAATCTATTCATATAAGCTTCAAGCTCGTCAACAGGCACGCTTCGGACAGCGGGAAACCCTGGAGGGTCCGTCAAAGGTCGTATCAACTTAGCTACTGAGTTGTTTTTGGATACCTCAAACGCGCGTAAAGCACACAATAGACCAAATACAGACATGATTGCTCTTCTGCGTCTGACAAGAAGGGAAATAATACAAGACCAATACGACGAGGAACATAAGATACATATGTGATGGTGATGTAGGGTAACAAGCACGGTTTGTGATGGCTGATCTCGGATGGTTACTAGAGATAGCCTATAACATGTATAATAAGTGGTATAATATAGTATATATACCTACTTGTATAATTGTTTCCTACTACAAAGCAAGGGAAGAACAATATTGCACAAGAGAACATGCTTTATTTCCTTGACAGACAAATGATCAATCACATGCTTATCTCTCGACGAACCAGATCACAACCAATCTTTGTTTGTTTGATACTTTCTTCTGTTGGCCATGACGTTGCTTAGGTTGTCTTGAAGGGAAGAATGCCAGACAAATTCTTGATTTTCACAGGGAACCAAAAAAAAAAAGATTGAAAATCTCGGACATTGGAAATCCCAGCGCCTAATAGGTTTTTGGAATAAATTCTACTGTCTTTGTGTAGTAAACAAAAAAATAAAGCTTAAGGCTCTAGAATGGCAAAAAAATCATGGGAACAACCTTCATAGGAATGTGACAAACAAAGCTCGTCTTCCTAACTTGGCTTGCATGTGACTATCCGTTTCAAAAAGAAATCAAAATGGAATTAACTCTGACATCACCAGCAAAAAAAACATACAAGCCATGCCACCATATTTCCTCATATAAATCGAAAGCCGTCTCACTAGCAAGATCCCAGCGGCTAAACAACAATAGTAATCTTGATAACAGATGCCCTATATCTATTATCGATCTTCGGGCGTACTTGCATATATTTACAGATATGTATGTTTTCCAAGTTTGGGCAGGTCGTGCCGCATAGACTGAATAATCAGTAGTCAAGTTACACATGGTATCGCAGACGATCTCCCCTTTATCAAACCAACAAAGAACGCTGGGGCTCTATTATTCATTGGCCTTATCTTGATGTCCTACTTGATATATGGCGCAGACTTGTATCCTACGCACTACATGAATGGCCCTATAATTCACGCCTTGCCCGCCTTTTAGCAGTCTCTGTCACCGTTTTTGTATGTAATTATCACTGGGCTGAATACAATTAGATAGACGGGCACTAGTGGTATTTGCGTTAAACCTTCTTGAGGCATACTCTTTATGACAAGAATGCGATATACAACTACAATTATACATATAGGTGTAGACTTCTCTCCTCTGTGTTATTAGTAGGATATAATTCTACCGGGGAAGTAGTCCTAAAACAGCCGAGCATAGTTGTGGCGTTTTCAAGAGAAGTTCACCAGTTCCTTTTAGTTTGTGATTTATAGTAGTCTCTCTTTCTATAGTAGGAGGATTAGAAGCTTGAAGCTGAGAAGAAAGAAATAGGGTGTTATGATTTATATAGTTACTGCAAAATTGAAACATATAAATTGTTAGACCTGAGAGTGCAAGATAATTGACTGATGAATTGCTACTGATATTGAGTTTTATTTTCACTGAATCACTAAACGCAAGGCTAGTCATATCGATTTTCATGCTCCATTCATTATCTTGCGAACGCTGTCAAGTTCTGTCTTTCTCTATTCTTTCCCATAAATGATGAGACAAGATATAATGTCATTTGCCACGTAAAACCCACAACTTAAAGGGGGAAAACGAATTCTTTTTCTACTAGTTAATATTGAGGCGTAGGAAATACCGAAACAACACTAACCGGAATGGCCTTTCCGTTGGTGAAGGCTTACTCGGAGTATTTTTTTTCTTGTTATTTTTTGGCGCCTTATGATGTTGTTCATAGTGCGTAACCTAGTTCTGAATATACAGGTATAGTTGTATATTATCTAGTTAGCTCACAAACGCTCAGATCCTCTGGAGAATATAAAACTAGTTGGAAGAGAAATACAGAGACAATATAAATATTCCGAAATCTATCTCTCCAGGCAGGGCAGAGAGAGAGAGGTATTAAGAGAAGAAAAGGAGGAAAAAAAGACCTAAAGGGGAATGATAATTACATTGACGACCTAAAATGGTCGTGACTGTGCGTTATATAGGCGATAAAACCGGCAGCTTTAGGGCAAAAACTAAAAAAGTCTGTGTTATATATCAAAACTGCCGTTAATCCTATGCATATTTTTTTTTTTGATGTAGTCTATCTTATATCTTATATATAGTCAAAGTAAGTAAAACCAACTATCAACAAGCAACGCCAGAATACATCATGTAGTTGGATCATGAAAATAATAGGCCAATCGAAAGAGAAGCAAACGAAGCAAATAACCCCTGAGCGTATTGGCCTATAATCTGGCTCTGAAAATCCGGCTAGTTTGTTTATTAAGTTGTCGATCACTTGCCATTAAAAGAAGAATCACTTTCCCACAGCCCTGCACATGATATGTCAAAGCAGGCTTAACCCAGGACACAATAACTTGGCTAGGTCGTTCCTCGATAAGACTTGAAAGCAAATCAGAAACTAAAGAATCCTCGACGCCGGGCCAACGCTCCTTTTTGGTAGACGAGAGAGAGAACTCGCAGAGGGCTTTTGTTCCTAGTCAGCCTGTACCCGTACGATTCATCATCTTGCTGCTTTTTAGTACTGGGCTAGAAGCAGAGAAGTGACGACTTGCTACGGATGGGAACTGTAGGAATAGATTCTAGGTCGGTTTTAGTCGAGTTTCCTTAGTTGTATCTTCTTATTAAGCCTTAGCCTAGAAGCTTTCTCTACTAAAAGTGGCCTAAGAAGCATACCAGAAGAAGCCTTGATACTATGCCAGTTCTGAAATCAAAAACTCAAGACAAGGAACACCCTATCTATAAAAATTTGAGAATTAGTAGAAACTGGAACTGTTATACGTCGGTTCGCCGATCGAGACAAGGCAAGGCTCAAGGATAGTCATCATTTTTAGTTGTAGTTGTAGTGTGATATGTAGTAGAGCAGTAGGAAGCTGTTTAGAACAATACATTGGTGGCGATTTCGTTTGCCGACACCAGGCCAAATATATATCATGAGAGACTACACAAGGTGCCTGTTCAAGGACCAAGGGTTCGCGACTAGGGCTTTGGATGCTTCAATATAACAAGGACGAGGGTTGTTCTACATACATATAGTATATCTCATACATGTACATAGCCAAGTTAGGCCTGCTATATCTGTATATGTATTATTGCTGTCAGTTTGGGGTTTGTCGAATCAGATCCAGGTCTCTTCTAAATTTGGTCACATCATATGATTATTCCTATGGGTAGAGATAAAGTCCATCAACGAAGTTGGTTGAACCAGAAATCAGAAGAAAACAAGTGTTGCTAACTTTGTTGGTTAAACTCGACATGGCTGATGACGATATATCAACGATATGTACGTGTATCTCTATAATGGCAACAATGAACTGTGATTATTATTTCGTCCGGTAATTCTACTTTTACAGCTCAAGTCTGAGCGAAGATTCATAAAGGCCTTGTTGATTTCTGGATAGGAAATATGCAAGCCACATAAATGTAAATTTCCTGTCTAGATCCTTCAATGTACTAGGCGAGAAATTTAGAAGGGCATAAGAGCACTTAGATAGATGAAGGTGGAAGAACCTGCATACGCCACAATTGTATATTTTTATTATTACATGTATTTCCGTGTATTTACAACTATTTTATGCATCATATCTAAGTATTTGTATGTAATATAAGTAGCTACATGGCTGCGATACAAGGAAGAAACAAAAGGTGTCGTCACTTTAAATTTAACAACTGAGCTAAATATCAACAATAGAGATGATATAAAATCTCAATAATCGTGCACAAACAACAGATGAACAAAATTTACATAGTAGATATGAGCAAAACATCAGCTAGTTAATTTTGTTTTCATGATTCCTCTCAAGTTAGTCGAGCTAAGCGCTCATTCTCGTCAATTTCCTTAATTACACACTAACCAAAACAGACCATAAAAACAGGTTTTGCTGGTTTTTGTGATTTTTACTCTCTCATTGTGCTGCCATTTCTTTTATGACGGGATTGTGCATATAATTCTTCCAAAATCATTTGCTCCTTAATGGCTTATGCAAGTAATTTCACAAATGCGTCTCACCAGGCGTGATACAATATAAAATAGCAGTACATATGAACATAGATATCAATGTACTGTATATTCATATTCAAACCTGTCACTACCGTGTCCTCTTCTCTGCTCTGTTTCTGGTAGCATCGCTAGTAGATAGCTGCCGCCAACTTTGGAAGAAACAAAAAGAGAGATCGCCATGACAAAAACGAGCCTATTTCTTGCTAGTCAGTATTGATTGGCTACTTATGTATCTAACAGTCACTACCTATCTGTACATGTATCTCACTCAGACAAGACATCCGCCAGCCCTTTCTTTACTACCCAAGAAATTTCTGCATTCGTAACTGTAACTATTATGTATGTACTCTGTATATCTGTACATGTAACTAGTCTGACAAGGCCGGATCCTGACCGCGGGACAGGGCTTCAAAGAGCCGTGATCAGCCCAGCCCTTCTCTTTTCAGTTATTTCTTATAATGATGAGCCTACCTTCCCGAGTTCACGATAGCCTCACACCCCCATAATCCATATATGTATATCTTCTTTCCTGCACGAAATCAGCGCAGATGACACTACTGACCCAATGGAAAGGTTGTCATCTCCATCTCCTAGAAATAACTAGAAATAGAGAAGAATAGAATAGAGAACTCTCAGACCCAGTCGTGTTCTTGGTGGAGCATTGCTAATCCATCCGCCGACCAAAACATAACGACTAGATATTTTTGGCCTTTGGTTTTTTTTTTTTTTTTTTCTTTTTTCCTTGAGACAACATAAATTTGCTCCGAGCGAGCCTATCCGGATTTTATAAAAGAGACAGGCACTTCAAAGTATATGAAGAAAAGAGAAGAAAAAAGGACGCCGGCCTGACGGAAAACCCGTCTCAAGACCCACACCTCATCTTGGAAACATCCGCGTCTTCCCCTATTCTAGCACGATAGCTCTGTTCTTTAGGCTTCCACTCTGCTTCTATGGAGAAGGCAGGATTCCTAGTTGAGTTTGCCTTGTGAAAGTATTTTCTTCTATGGCTTGATATCCATCCCGGGCAAAGAAATAATGAGAGGGCTAAATCTCCTCTCAAGTTTCAGGCGTAGCTTGGTGTTCATATTCCCTCTACAAAGGACGATAGCCCAGTAGTTCTACTAGCCTGTTTTCTTCCCAAATTTTCTACATGTATTATCCTACCTAGGAAAGGCTGTGATATCTTCTTCCCACTAGCAAGCAATCAAGAGCCCGAATAGAAAGAGAACAAAAGACAAAAACCCAGGGGATATTCAGTGTGCTTGGTTAAAGTGCCTAGGTCGTGACATTTTAGGATAGACCCTGAAAAACAACAAACCAACTGTCCATTTTAGGACTGGAGTCTGTCTGCCGTCGATCATGTACCGATTCGGCAGTGTTAAAAGCACAAGGATATAAGGGTTTTTGAAGCTTGGGAGGACGTCTTTGAATGATTTCTGCGAACGCTTTGACTCTTTGTATGTTTCTTTCTTGAATTGATAAATCTTGAGTGTCTATCAAAACTCTATGAGGAAGAAAATTTTGATGTAAAAAAGTCTGGTACGCATTTCATGCCAATGCAGCACATCCTAACCTGCATCTACATTAGTATATATGTAGACTAGAATATGTACGTATCTGCGCAGTTTTTATATGTATGCATGATTTGATTTTCGTACACAATGACTAAGTACAAGAACAAAAATAAACAATATAAAATAAAATAGAAAAAAAAACAGTTGGAAACACTGAATGATTATCTCGCTTCTAGTGCAAGCTTCGTATCTTTATCTGTATTTTCTTGTTGGATTTCTGCCTCTCCTTGTCGCCTATTCTGAAACTCCAGATCACATAGCGCATTCTTTGCTATACTACTGACAAAAAAGGAGAGTAGGGAAACTGAAAAAAGTACCCCTACTGTACATCTTTTTCTTGCTTTGTCTTCCTCGTTGAATCTCGATTTGGATCTTGGTCTTCTTCCATGCTATTACGCTTCCTTTTTCTCTCTACTTTTTCTCTTATAACTAAAACTCACAATTTGTCAAACTAGCTACTCAAGTTGACTAACTAGTTTACCAGTAGCTTGGAAAAGGTTCAGGAACCCAAGTTCGAAGTTCAGGGCTAGCTTGGCCTAGTCAACTTAACCCACAATCTCACTACTAGTTATTGAACTTCTAGCAAGGTCTACATACTACATGTATATATATATATATACAAGGCCATCCAGAATGCTCATGATCTTCTTCCTGGGTATATATGTGGCTACAACTATGTTAATATGGGGGAAGAAGTGGCGCTTCGAATCGCAATTATCAGTCGATCTCGATAGCGGAGCTGACCATTCCTTATTCTTTTTTTCCTCTAGCGAAGAAGAAAGAGAAATGAAGAAGAGTCCATGCTTCTTGTTTCTTCTTGAATACGGCGAGACTCCTTATAAGTGGCATCAATCAACCAACTCCTTCTCTCCTCTGATTCTCTCTCCGGGACTTCTCTTCCGGCATTAAGACCTACGGTCAAATAAGAGGAAAATCCCTTTACAAGCAAGAAATATAAAATATACACAAAGGCCTTCTTGAATCCGAGGGCGTGTATTGAATTCAATGCAACGCTAAGTTGCACTGGCAGTCTTTCTTTTCAGCTTTGTGCTCGAGCGCATAAATATCTTTGTGAGTCTTGAATAGTAAACGCCGACATCACCAATACCAAGAACCCGCAACAATAGCTCAATATACAGGCAATATATATGTTATTAGAAGAGGGGAAGAAGAAGAAAAAGAGAAGCCTCGTTGTTTCGTTCTCATGATGGGAAATGCAGGGGGGTTTTCTCTCTGTTTTTCTCCTTCTCAAATCCAAACTGTTCATAAGAAGATAAGCAACTTGCCCGCTTAGAATCATCACGCTTATAGCCGAAGGTCACGATCACCGAAAAAGCCCCTCATGTTCCTCTTTTTTTTGTATGTTCTATATTCAGGAAAGGCTATACAAGCACATGTTTTCCCCTCCTGGAATCTATTAAACCCTTCTCTCTATATATCACTTTTTCTAGCCTATATAGGTACTACTCTAAGGTCTGTCAACCTGCCGCGAATCTCTACGCCCCCAAAAAACCACAAGCCACCTGTTATACCACATATTACTACTGTGAGTAATATCTCTATCAGTCATATACTACCATGGCTTGATATCACATCTATATTCCACCATGTATCATGTTTTGCATATTGTACCACGTACTTGCTGCCTTTAAGAATATGGCGTTTTCCCCTTTATCAGTCTACTTTGTGTATGGATATACATATAAGTTCAATATCATGATAAATGAACTTGTGGTAGGTTGTCTATTCCACAAGTTGTACTGTCAAAGCGGCGGCCCGAGAAGGAAAGACATAAATTAAGCCATGTGCCGGTCCTTTGTTAGTGCTTTACAAAGGCCTTGGGAAGAATGTATAACCTAGTGACCAACTAATAGCGCCAATAATCAATGACTGTGATGGTATAGTGTTCCTGTTAAGAATGAGAAATGGCTGAAGACAAAGCTTATATTCAGGAGAGAAAGAGAAAATATAATATAGTTGAGCACAGACTGGCGTTCGATATTCTTAACCTAAGGTCAAGGCCATTTTTTTGCCACTGCCTCAAAGTGATAAGTCGGTTCACTACAACCTTTTTAGTCGATCCTGGCTAGCCAGGTTTTACAAGCTTTGGTGCTGTCTGTTGTGCCCTTGAACCCATGGTTAAAGCACTAACTTGACTTTACTATAACAGGCACATATGATATATAATACAGCGGTATAGGCCGAATCAAATCAGCCAGTCGGCCAAGGTGCATGGACGTCAAAACACAAAGTGACGCCCACTGGTTGATAACATGCAGTACAGACGAATATCATGTCGAAATCTAAATCGAAATCGAATCATGGCAAATTCTGATTGATGCTCTCCCGTTTCCATCAATGTGATATCGGCCTAGAACCACCGATTTCAAGGTTGTAATCCGACTTGATTCTTTGGTTCTAGCAGGCTAATACGACCCTATGCTCTGATATCAACCAAGCAAATATTGTAGAGATGAAAGGAAAGATTTTATGTCAATTTCCATAGAGCCGCATATTGGACGCACAGAACACTACCAAAGATATTGGATAGAAATAAAATTGAAAAATAGCCGCATGTCTGCATACGGCGCTGCAATGTTGGAAGGTCAGGATATACATACCATAGAAACAAGTTATTATACTACATATAACTATAAATGTATGCCATCATAGCGTCATTTATCACACATACACGGGAACAATGCATATTTAACCACATGCTTGATATTCCTTCCTCGTCCAGTTTTCCAAGGCTTCCAACCCCGTGCATGATAATGATAGGTTGTCTTTGAAAAATATAACGAAAAATAATGAAGAAATATGTCCGATGGAATTAGACAGGCTGTCATGATGCACTTTTCCTATTCTAGCCTTGCGAATCAAAACAAAAAGGTTGGGAAGGACGAGAGAAAAGAAATGAAAAATATAACTAATAATAAAAATTATGATATTTTCGGCCTGCGTGTTGTTGTCTAAGCGTTCTGCGGCTTTTCTCTCGACTAGTGAGCAATTGCCTCCATGGAACTTGGATTGTATGTATACATATGTACATACAAGGAAAGAACACTGAAAACTCGCCCATTTCGGCTGTTGCTGAGTATCATTTAATGTGCTGTGATGTGATGCTCAGATACTTACTACTGCACCTCGTATCACATCCTCGACTTGCTAACATGCTGCGAGATAGTCAAAAGATTTTTAAAAGAATTAATTCATAGAATGATGCATGTCGTTTGTCGGTCATGAACTGTTCCGTTAGTTCATCGAGTAACTACTGTGAATACGCCGAGTTGAATACCGCGACCTTGGAGTTTCCACTTTTTTCACTTGTTCGCATCAAAGACAACCGAACCGCTACTACCCAAAACGTGAGGGGCAAAAAAAAAAAAAGAACAATAACTAACAACTAAATAAGCAAACAACACTATTGATTGATTTATTAGCATGTGGTTTGTTCTCCCCTTCCTTTTCACATTCCAGTCAATATCCCCCGCATAGGCATATGTATATGTAAGATATATGTGACTGGTGATGATTCTAAGTCGTATTACTGCACCGTTCCCCTTGAGAACCAAACAATAAATGCAATTGTCGAACATGATCGGCAACATTTATGCATGTTAGCCTTACTCGTCTTAGACCCCAAACAAACAGTTCGTCTCTGTTGACGTAGGGGAAAACAGACGAACAAAGATCACGAGAGCCAAGAATCGGCTTTATTGGTTGTCCAAAGTCGAATAAATGTCTCCGTTGTTGACCAAAACAATGCTATTCAAATTTGCACAGTCAACAGATAGCATCATTGCATTTTCTATTTCAGTCTTAGTACGGTCTTTTGGGAGTCTAGTTACTGAGCCCCTGTGACAATGAAATCGATGCGTTTGTTTCATGAAGTCAGTTAAGAATTTGCACTTTTTCATCGTTTTTCACCTTCAAGGAAATAGCTTGTTTATACTATGTATATGTAATAAACTTGACAAACGCCCGACACGAACTTGGCTTGACGTTGATCGTCTAGCATCCCTACTACTTTTTTTCATATTGAACAATTTTACACTAGCACAAAACAACAAGGAAACTAATTGGAGTGGAATTACATCAAGTCTGCTTAGTTATTTTTCCGAGAATCAGCATGGGCTGTTTAGTTTTCTTTTGATATTCAATAGAAGACAATAATATATGAGGTTGGGTTACAAAGGTTTATCTGTTTCAAATACAGAATCTTACACACTGCAAATAAAATTAAACGGTAGTTCATTTTCATGGTAGGGTTAAACCCACATGTTACACCCAACATAGTCATTATTATATCATGGTGAATCACATTGAAACCAAACAAAGTCCACACATTTCATATCTGTTTTTT
>RHDR01000247.1:0-41477 GCA_009806295.1 Davidsoniella neocaledoniae
TCTTTTCTTGTTACTTTGTAGATTTTCTCAGTTAGCATAAGTCTCCTCTGTTAGAGGAATATCAGTTTCTTGTTGACCTAAATTATCTTTTATTCAATCCTATTTTTTTTCTCAACGTTTTATTTTCTTTGCTCGTCTCAGTTAAACATCACTATTCCTGATGACACTCAAAAATCTGTAGATCTTACAGCGATTTTTTTTCTCTTATGTAGCTAGGCGCATAAAAGAAACAATAAATTAATTTGTTCTTATCAAAGTTTCTTCTTCCTACTTGCCAGACATGTCTTTATTACAAATAGTAGTCAACTTGACAATGGCAATAATTTCCATCAGTAATCCCTTCGTATTTTACCACCAAATAAAATACGGAAAAACATGAATAAATACCACCAAAGTCAGAGCTCTTTTATCTTCTAATTCAAATGACCCAAGGCTTCTTGTAGTTGTAGGTTCCTCTGCCTCTATGCTGCATATAGTTGTACTTGTATAAGTTCCTTCTGCCCAAGCTTTCAGTTAGTGGCACAGATCTATATGTAAGAGCTTTGGCTTTGTTAACGTCGTAAAGAGGTTCTACAAAAATTGGTTCTTTACTATTGAAATTTCACATTTTTTTCTGACTCCTCACATTTTCCGGAACCTGGAATTTGTTTAAAAAAATCCTAGAATACAACCGTAACATGATCATATTTCAACGTAGCTGTAGAAATATAAGGTGGTCGTAATCCGTGTTTCTTTTTTAGGTTGGCTTTCTTCTTTAGGAAAAATAAGTAACCCCCCCTTTCATAATATTTATATATAATATAAATATGTTGGCTTGATAACCATCTCTTATTTAATCCTAGATGGCACTTTGAGATGGAACAAGAAAAACTCTTTTGGCCACATGACCTCTCGAACCAGGTCATTTCGCCCTATTCTCCGTGTGCTTACACGGCTTTTGTCAAGGTCGTAATTGTGTAAACAAATTTCATTGTTCTACTTGTAAACTTTATTGATTACTTTTGACTCCTAGTCAACGCATATCTAGAACCACATCACATCACTTCCTTTGAAACAAGAGGCTACGAATAAGATATAGTGCTTTGTTTTCCCTTTGGGATTTACATATTGGAGGCGGGAGATTATTTCTATTATTTTATTACTTTCCTAGGCGCTTGCATCATCACAAAGTACTGTGCTTCGAAAGAGATAAATAGAGGTTTCAGTATGAGTAAGTGAATCGGAGGAATTTTTGTATCAATACTTTTATCAAACTCAATGATCCAACTCAAGAAGAATGAAAACAAAAGCTAGAGCTATCCCTCCTGCCAAGGCTCTATATGTCGATCAACTACGTATTTCCTACTAAAAACGAACCTTTCCTGGATCTGTAGTATGGACTAGCTGGCTTTGATTTGCTTAGTTATAGTTCTTTGTTTCTGCCCAGCCACATTGATATTCCTTGACATTGTTTGGCCCATACCACTTGTCTTATTTGCCATTTTTCTCCTTGGGCATCACGGCAAAGCAAACACGGGGTGGCAAAAGGAAGAATATTCATGTACAAGTAGAATATATAGTTGAACAACAAAGTGATATTTTAGTCGATTCGGAACCTTTTATAGATATCTGCATCGAACCGAAAGATTGAAAAGAAAAATAGGATAGGTGAATCGTAAACTTGCATTGGCGATAGCAGCCTGAATTTAACCTTGCAAGCTTCTCTTGGATTATATGTATCATTTCTTTCTTTCTATTGAACCTTAACTGTCTTATCATTCATCGGATTCGAAACTTTGTTTTGTTGACTCGATTTATATACATTGTAGATAACAATAGCATGAACGGAATGCTAGATCTCCCTACCTAGTTTGAAAAGAATAGTACAACTACAGATACATATATTGGCTTGGGTAAATACAAAGATATCCCTTCAAACGTGACCATTTTAACAAGCTTGAGTCTATGTATGTACATTACATACATACATGTACTATCTACGATCAGTTACTTTGTTAGTATTAGGCCTACATGTAATTGGCCTTGTAGATTTTCGCTCACAATCACATCTTATTAGGTCAATACATAGCTTTGTGTCTGTTCGCAGTTTGAAGTTTTGCGGGGGAAATTCCGGGGGAAATTCCGGGGGTGAGAGGATACGTCCCAAACGAAACCCTTTTTTAGAGCAGATAATTTATACATAAAAATTAAAAATCTGAATAACTAAGTGAGTGGGGTTAACTTATTTCCCACCAGATATTTGATTTCTGTTGACACATTATCAAACAGCAAGAATTTCTCAAAACTAGTATATAACCTACCGGCCGTCATTGCTACCTAGTTAAGTGTTGTTAAGATTTTAGGTGCATCAGGCAGTCAATGAACTGAATGTTGAAGTACATATACATACATATATATGTACTTACATAGTTATTCGATCCCCTTCAAGTATATTTCACTTCATTATTACCATAGCAGTCACTCAATACCTAATCCTATTTATTCATTTTCTATGTCTTGGCTACAATAGCTGCAGATAATCATGGACACATCAAGTTTTGATGTATCAAATTTATCTCAAGAAGATATTCTACTTCTATTTAAGACGCCACTGCCGAATGCCATCATGTTGAAGAGAGACTACCAGACTTATCTAGCCTCTTTTTTTCATCAAAGAGTACAGTTCATCTAATCCGCTAAAGAGCCAATGAGTTTTTGTCAAAGATATCTATACAAGTACATGATTCACATCTTTCTTCGATTCAGGGCACAACTGAAGCACCTTGTCTAAAACTTGTTATAAATACATCTTGCCAACTACCAGAAGTGAAGAAATCGGTGAAGTCTCAAGCAGAGACGAAAGATAGCACTACAACTTGAGAATTCTACATCTACACATGTTCTAGATTGTTAGTCGAGCCATGTCTGTAGAATCCCCGGTATCTCAAAGAGACGTGTTGAATATACTAGAGTTTTGGTTGAGAAGGTTATTAACTATGTGGCTTCTTATCTCTTATGGTTACACTTGTCTCACATACTCCTGTTCAGAAGGTTATGCTGATGTTGCTAAGCTCTTGATTGAGAAATGAACTGAAATCTATCACAACGGTTTTGGAGACCGCATTGCTCTTTTTTCAGCTCGTTTCCAGTGTCATTGTTTAGACTTTGCTGCCTCTTTTTTTTTTATTTTGAATCACTAAGCCCCGATTGTAACTTTGCGCTGCTTTATGCAAAACCACGACAAACCCACCAACAGATCAACAACTTGCATGCAGAAAATCGCCGAAAACACAAGCCCGAACTTGCTATGTGAAAGGCTAAAGGCTACTAGACCTTTTCAATAAAAAAAAGGATTTTTTTTCCATTGACTCGATGGGATTTGTGTCTTTGGGAGTATGGTAAACTGCTTCAAATCAAAAATCGAAATGATTAACCCATGATAGAATATAGCATGGAAGACGACCTGGAAGATGGTATGACAGAAGGCTCAAAGGGCTAGGAGGTAGTGATTGCGTTGCGGTGTGAGATACCATGGTGCAATTAGGTTGATTCACACAACTCGGTGAGCTATCTGAATGTCATTATATGATTGATTGAACCCAAGGAGGTAGACATATAACTACATATTAAAGTTAAAATTAAACGGTGGTGCCCCAATTAAGATTAATTGTAGTGCAAATACCATTCATCCAACTTAACTATTGATTGTATGTAATGTATCTGTACATATATACATACATACTTATATAACCTAGTGGTTGCTACCTAGTTAAGTGCATTTACAAACAACTAGGTATTATTTCACCTATAAGTACATATCTTTATAAAGTAAATTTCATTGCAATGACAAGTCAGTTTATCTGTACTTTGATAATCTTTATCCTTTCCCATACACTAACTATAACAGCTAACGAGAATCATGGATCTCTCAAAGTTAGAGTCAGATTTATCAACTTTATCTAAAGAAGAGATGTTCGAGTTATGACAGGTCAGTGATAATACATGAAGATGCATCTTCCCCAAAATGAATCTCATAACTAAGTGATCTTGAATTTCATAGAACACCAAACTCGATGTTGACCAAAACCTACTCAAAATTGAACAATAGCGACACGAGAGAGAAGCCTCTGATCGGAGAGCGAATGAATACCGACAACTTCATGGGGAAACAACCTTTGCAATGTTCCTTTACAATTGCTATGCCCATAACTACAAAACATTCAGAAGAGAAAGTCAATCAGCCCGACTCACAACAGGTGGATGTGCTTCAGTTGCCAACAAATCACATCCACATCTTTTCAGGCTTTGGTCTGAATTCCAGAGTATCAATGAGCAGAAGTTCACAGGGCATCAAAGCCTTTTCGGAGAGCAGCTTTTGTTTCCCGACTTTCTAAAGACTGGTGCTATGCAGCGCAAGATGTCTGATGACTTGCAATCATGTGAGAAAACCCTGCTTTTCTTTTCAAGGATGGCCATGGAGGATGATGTCCGGGTGGCTATAGATCTTTATCTACAGCATAAAGGCTACAATGAGACAACAGAAACCTACAGAAAGATCAAAAGAGTTAGATTTAATCCTGGCTCACGATATACCACCATCATTCGACGTGAGAAGAGAGCATATAAGCAGCATCAATTCCAAGCTTCAGTAGACTCCCAGACCAGGGCTGTACTGGAGTCTGGAACTCTAAATGGGCCTGCTGTTTGGCAAGAAAACATGAATGTTGTTAGGTGTATAACAAACATGATTACCTCTTCCGATTATAAACAGTCCTTGTTGCAAAGAGCTGTTACATTTGGCCCATCTAAACCACTATTCATAGTTGGGTATAAGTCATCCCACAAACTTCCTTCTGCTCAGCTTAGAGAAGCCTTAGCCCGGCTTTCTTCTTCAGATCCATCTGTATTCTACGATGGTATCAAGGGAGGTGGTTGCGCTCCTCTGGGTGAAACAGAAGACCACAAAAGTGTTCGGTATATATGTCGGTTTGTTGCTTGTGCCATAACACATCTCTATCATTATATGCTCAACTCTGGCATCCTTTATGGATATGTCACGACTGGAGAATCTTTCGTCTTCTTGAGCGTTGACCAGGCAACACCTAGTACTGTCTACTACCATCTTTCTATCCCCAGTGAAGATATTCCTAGTATTCGATACCTCCTCCGAGATGCAGGTCCTATGGATACCGGGACAATTGAGGCAGAGATCGAGAGTATCAAGAAGACACCAATTGCCCATATCTTACACTGATGCTCCTATCACTTGAACAGCCCATACTCAGTCTGGAGAGTATTCAGGAATTGAGGTCTCAAGTTTGCTCTCTACCTAATCTCTACGAAGATGATGCATTAGACGAAGTAGACTCAAGTTTAAGCCCGGGATCCCATACAGCTGCCCCTAGAGAGAGTGGTGATGATGATAGTGGTACAGGAGGGGGAGGTAGCAGTAGCTTGGCGATTCGACCTCATGCACACACTGTTTGTCATCCCCTTTCTAATTACTGTACACAACAATGTCTCTATGGCTTAGTCCATAGTCTAGAGCTTGACCAAAATTGTCCGAATTCTTCAATCCACCAGAAAACAACTGTGGATACTCAAGGCAAACTCCATCCATTGAGTTTCTTCCAGTTCTTGAATGCCATCAAGATCCAGATGGACTAATCTTGGTAATGGCTGTGAAGATTTGAACAAACATGGTGCTGTTGAGTCCTTGGTAAAACTCACATTATATCCATTCGGATATACATTTGTTGGCAAAGGCATTGAGAATGAAGATCTGTGGCTACTTCAAACAGAGCTTCTTGTCTATTCAAAACCTAGGAGTCTCCAAGGGACTACAGTCCCTGTTTGTCTTGGGGGTGTTATGTTGAAGATGGGAATTCCCCTAAGGCTTCATGATTATATGTTCTTTTACTTTCTTATGCCAGTGAGTCTATTAGAGAGTTGCCAGAAGAAGGCTACAACCATCTTAGAGATATGGTTTCTCAAATGGCGAAGTGTGGTATTGAGCATGGAGATCTTGAAGAGAGAAATATTCTTCAAGACCGGAACAGGGAAGCTAATGATCATTGATTTTGATATGGCCAATATCCTGGATCGGCCGCCATCAAGAAAGAGACCAGTTAGCGATGTTGATGCCGAATCAGACCAGAAGTCAAAGAGGTTGTATATGGAGCAAACTCATGTTTCAGTTTGATTAAGTATATATGTATGTATATTCTATAATTCTGAAAATGTATGTTCTGATAGGTTATTCCATTAACTCGATGTTGTTTTTAATCTCAGTAAGCTTAATATATAGTGATTCCAGAGAGAAAACGGCTGGTGTAACTGAAAAAGGGTACAACTTAAGCTACTGTAGGATGTTGCTTACTAAATGTGGACCCGGCATATAGTAATGACGGCATTATCATAATCGCAAAGGAATGGCAACCGCTTTGGGATGCGCCTTCTCAGTGGAATTTGTAGAGTCATAGCCTCTAGAGCCATAAAAAAGGCAACTGATTACCGCATCACGACCTGACTAAAGCTTCATGTTGTGAACTGTTCAAGGCCTAGCTTCGGCTTATTTCTTCTTTTCCTTTATCCACTATCACGCCATTGATGCGCCGATTGACTTCCGTCATCACTTCTATGTCACATAAAATACCATTGACAGTATCGAAGTTTCAGTTTCTATATCGTAGCAACTGTCCTTTCTTCCGTATATCATCCCCATTTCAGATAAAATCAAACAGCATGGCTCTACATTCCGCTCCAGATTCGAAGCTTATCTGTAAGGCCGCCTCGTTATATCTTGTATAATAACGAATAACACAGTATTAACCATTTCAATAATAGTCGCTCCCGCTGGCGAAGGCGCTCAGACATCTGGCCAGGCCGCTCAGTTCACCCTCAACACACTGACTCGCAGCGACCTAGCCACTTCGCCCATAAGCCAATTCCACGCCTGGTTCAAAGCCTGCTCACAACCAATCACCACTTCTTCCTCTACCGCCGTCGCCGTTTCCCACCCAGAAACCTGCGTCCTTTCCACCGCCACCCTTCCATCCGGCCGTATATCCTCACGAGTCGTATACCTGAAAGAACTCGATTTACAGGGCCACTTCGTCATCTACTCCAACTTTGGCACTTCGCGCAAAGCCGCTGACTTGGCAACCAATCCTCATGTCAGCATAGTGTTTTGGTGGGAGGCGTTGCAGCGCCAAGTCCGCGTCGAAGGTATCGCAGAACGCTTAAGTTCGGAGGAGTCGCAGGTTTATTACGATACGCGCGCACGCGGTAGCCGCATCGGCGCTTGGGCAAGTCGCCAAAGTCAGGTTTTGAAGAAGAGTTCGTCGGAGGCGGGACAAGATGATGATGGTAGAGCACAGTTGGAGGACTGGGTCAAGGAGGTGGAAAAGCGCTTCGAGGGGCAAGAGAAAATCCCTGTGCCAGAATTCTGGGGCGGGTTGAAGATTGTCCCAGACCGCATTGAGTTTTGGCAGGGTCGTGAAAGCCGGCTTCACGATCGCTTTGTCTATGTCAAGGAAGATCCTAACGGAGAGTGGGAGATCGAGAGACTGAGTCCTTAGAAGAGAAGATAAAAGACGCTAGGCATGTCATACATATATACATATTGTAATTGTTATATGGATTCTAGGATATTTTAACCATACTAGAACTGAAATGACACTACATGACTAATCCTTATAGTGAATCAAACTATACGATGTTCCAATCCATATGATCACGTAGTCTTTACAAGAAACTTGAAAGTGAATTTTGAAATCAAATCCTACGAAACGAATGCAAACACTGTGTATGTATATACATATACAAGTGCTTCATAAATATGATTGTTAACAATGATTAGATGAAGCCCATCTATAGCTCACCAACAGAGCTATCAGCACTGCTCGACTTGGAAAAATCAGTGAAACCCAGCTCGTATGCCAGGCCGGTGGTCATGCGGGCATGCTCCAACATGTGGTCGAAAGACAGGTACTTAATCTGGTCTTCGGTGCTGTGGACGTGAGGGTCTGAAACATCGAAGTCGGACTCGATAACAAAGGCCGACGGGTATCCGGCCTTGGTTGCCGAGGCGTGATCGGAGCAAGCATAGCCGCACTTGGTCTCGGTGTACGGGATGTTGCAGTACTAGTAACACATAGTTAGTAAGGTGTTATCGGCCAAAACGTCACAGATTAGAACATACCTCGGTGATAACCTCCTTGATGAAGTTGGTCAGGCCAGTATCGACGAAGTCGACAATAACACCAACACTCTCAGGCTGGCCCTTGTCCAGAGTGCCCTGAGTGTAGCCAGTCATGTCCTGCTGTAGCATGGCCTTTACGTCACGGCCCTGCTTCTCGTACTCGGCAAAGATAGCCTGCGATCCCAGAAGACCGCCTTCCTCTGCGCTGTACCAATGGAACTCGATAGTGTTCTCGGCCTTGCCGGCAACGACATCCTTGTTCAGGAGTAGGTTGCGGAAGACCTCCAGCGTGGTGACGGTTCCAGAACCATCGTCATCAGCGCCAGGCGCGGCCAGAACGCTAGGCAGCCACAGTTGATAGAGTCTTGGTGAGCGCCGATCACGATAGTGCTGTTGGTCTTACCGGGGATAGTGGCAATGATAGAGCTCTGCGGCCACGAGTGGGCAAACGGCGAGGCAGATACGGAGGCCTCGGCACCGGCGGCCTTGATGTATTCCTGGATGCGCGACAGCAGCCACTCGGAGGACTGGCGGCCGTATTGGGAGCGGAAGTAGCGGGTGTGGAAGCTGGTGAACTTCTCTAGGTTGGCCTTCATATTGGCCTTGGATAGCGTAGGCAGCATCGGGACGACGGCGTCCTGGTGCACGCACTTCTTAGGGAAGACGGGCTTGGAGAAGGTGCCGGCGCGCAGAGTTCCGAGGGCCTCAGTCTCGGTGATGTCCATGAAGTTCTTGCCTTCCTACAAACGATCTACATGTTAGCTGGCCAAGTTCTGTCTTGTTTGTCTATAGGGTCTTTGTATCATAGTTTGCGGTGATGACGTACACGACGAAGCTCCCATTTCTCCTCTTCAGTCACACGGCGGGTCTCACCGGGCGCAAGTTCGATCAGGAAAGTCTCGGTCTCGGCCATTTGAGGGAATAGGACGACATTGTTGGTATCGATATCCTCGACGAACCGGGCGCTGATGGCGGGAATGGCAGTAGCCAGGACGGCGGCGTGAGAAAAGCGCATGATGGGCGGTAGGATAATAGTTGATTTGGGTGGCTTTCGGGGGGATTTGTGGATTGGATAGAATCACAACAAGCTACAAAAGGACGATGCGATACAAAGAAGAAAGATAAACCAGTAACAATACAAGATGGTGGCGATCCAACGTTAAGTTTGGCTGGAGTCGGATTTAACGCGAATGATAGATAACGGGGCTGGAATTAATGAAAAGAAAGAAAAGACGATAAGATATCTTACGGGGGAATCGAAGTGAAAAGGGAAGCTATGGGAAATCATGCGTTCAAGCCTTGCCTTGGCTCGCACGTTTCAATGCGGGAAGCCAAACAGCTTTGCTATACTCTTACTACAGATATGTAAGCACACATATACAGCTATAGATAGCTTTAATCGCTCTGTCGCCTTATTGCAAACGCTCAAAGCTAGCCTGCGCCATTCCAGGCGTTGATCAGCAAATCCAAACCCACTATAACGCCCCCGAAGCTCCCCCACAGTTAGGTCCCCTGCAACCACTATAAAGGGGACAAAAACCACTAAAAGCACTGCTAAAAGGGCTGCTAAAAGAGCCACTAAAATCACGGAGCCAGAAGCCTATCGAGCCGCTGACAGGGGACCAGCCACTTCCCAATGGAGAACAACACAAAAACCAACCACGTCATAGGTTGTTGATTAGGAAGCTCTTGTGACGACAGTTGGTGAGAGATTGTCTCGAAGAGTGAATTATATATTTATGCTACATGAACAAAATATATAACCTACATTATAAAGCCACAAACACAGCCGCTGGAAGAACTGACAGAGCAGGAGCACCAACTCACCTTCTGCTATCTGTCATATACTTCTACATAGTATCCTCAGCCATTCGACTGCGTGTCTTATCCCAGTTGATCTTCTCCTGTAACCCACCTTTGCTCTCCAAGCCCAGCCCTCTTTCTACCCACTCCTTGCTACCCATATGTGTCAGACGAGAAAGCGCACGTGAAAACGCAAACGCCTCCTCGTCACCAGAGAACAGCGCAGAGTCTTTCATCTTAGTCAAGCTCTGAGCCATTTCTTCCAGTTGCATGTTTTTGCTGCTGATATCAGCGACAGCGTCACCCTGTTTCTTCATCGAGTCGATCATTTCTTCGCGGGAAATGAATAGCTCCTGTAGTGGTTTCTCCGTTGTCAAGACTAGGCGTGCCTGACGCTCGTATACGGCATCGATGAATGTGATGAAGCGACGAGCTAGATCGCGTTGCTGATACGTCATGGCGGGGATGTCGGTGACCAGGAACGAGTCGTAACTGCGCATAAGCTCCAGGTAGTCGGCGGCACTAGTCGGCTTACCAATCAGCTCGTCGAATGTAAACCAGGCACAACGGCCACTGACGCGGGGTACTTTGATGACACGGCCCCATACCATCTGCTCCTCGGCATGTGGCTCTGGGCTCTTAGGGTCGCCGAGGAAACGGAACCACTTGAGCGCATGATCTGCCGCCGACTGATCGAGTGGGTAATGGTACACGCCACTAGGCGGACGGGGGATCTTTCTGTAATCAGTAGGCGAATCGAGATTGATCACGCGCAGCTCAGTCTTCAGTAGATTAATAGCGGGAATAAAGCTTTCGCGCTGGATGCCGTTCTTGTATAGCTCGTCGGGGTGTCGATTCGAAGTTGTTACGAGAACAACGCCTTGGGCCATAAGCGCCTCCAACAAGCGCCGCAGAATCATGGCGTCAGCCACATCAGTGCATTGGAACTCATCAAAACACAAAACAGTGCCAGTCTTAGCAATGCCGGCAGCCACGAACGGGATGGCGTCAATGTCGTTGCCATACTTGACCACAACGGCGTGGATGCGCTTATGCACGTCCTGCATGAAGTTGTGGAAGTGGATGCGCAGCGTGTTCTTGATATTTGGTGGAATCGTGTCCCGGAATAGGTCCATAAGCATCGTTTTCCCACTACCGACATCGCCGTATAAATACAGTCCCTTGGGTAGATTCTCGGGGATAGCGCCTAGAGCGGCTTGTTTCGGCTTTCCGCCGCCAAAAAGAGAGCCAAAGATCGATTTGGATGGTTGAAGTGACTCAATTGTCGGCTGGACTACCTCTGGTGGAACAAAAGACCGCAGTTCTTCATGCAGCCTCTGGAGGTTCTGGATGATACCTATATAAGAATTTGGGTCAGCCTAGACCGTACGACACGGACAGTTAATGCTGTGTCTGCGTAGATAAATACAGCGCATACTGATACCGGATGATTCAATAGACGGATTTTGCGTACCTCGTTGGTGCGGGTCGTTGCGCAAACGACCTTGTGCCACTCTTCGGTCATATTCCTCGATAGGACCAATGATTTCGGTGGGCTGGCCAGTGACCGAGGCTGTCACGGCAGCTGAAAGCTCAGGGTCGGCAACTAGAATCAGTCAGCACAGGCAAATCCCGGACTAGAAACAAAAAAGACAGCAGTGGTCGGACAAGACGAGACACATGTGCTTGCATATGCTGAATGTACCGACCAAGCCACCAAACACTGTTCACATCACACTGTACCCAGTGGCATAGAGGCTGCATCGCTTGCCCCAGATCGGCCGCTTAGAGTCGATACAACCGCTCCACAAAACGAAAATACGCTGTAGCGAATCAATGTAACTGCCGACTAACTTTGCTTTGCTTACCTGCATCTGCCACTGTAGCCAGAAGACGACGGCCAGAAACAGCACGAAGAACGCCCGGCAGAGTTTGTAAACACCGAGGCTGCCGCAGGCGACCAGCCGCGGCCGTTCCCGCAAGACAAGACGGCGGAGATCGGGTAGAGGAAACAGCCTGTGAGACAAATCGTGGCTGCTGTCTCGAAGACATGTGGCGCCTCATCCCCATCGTGGCCGAGTTGCGCATACGAAGACCGCCGGCCCGGCTTCGAGCGACGATGTTTCGCGAGGCTGCAGACCGCGGAATTCGGCTACCCAACGAAGAAACCGGCGCAGACTGCATCGTCGATACTGTAAATAATAGGCGAAGAAGACAGAGATCAAGGGCGAGAGAAGCGTTGCTTCGGAAAGCTTTAGATAGATTCACCAAAAGACAAAAAGACAATCCCAGACTGCCGAAATGTGAAAATAGAAACGTAAAATACCGTCACGATTCTCAGCACAGATGAAATTAAGTGAAAACCAGCAAGGGAAAAATGAAAAAGGAAAAAAATAAAGAGCAGGTTTAGGCGTCCGGCTCTTCGATCTTTCTCACGAATCCACTTCAAACGCAATGGCGTCACATGCCGCTTCGTCCTACTTTAGCAGTTTTGCCTCTAGGGAAGCCTACAACTAGGTCACTAATGCTAGGCCGCTGTTGTCTCTGCCTAGGGTTTTCCCAAGGGTTAGTTTCTTTGGTCAAAGTCCTCGAAAAGAGCGCTTATTATTGCTTCGAGAACGAAAAAGATGACTCCTAGGGTTACGGATGCCAACGTTCTTTGTTACTTACAATGGCATTACATCATTTAATATTTAGTACATATAAAGTCTAGACAATCTAAAAATAATACATACACACGA
Source organism: Davidsoniella neocaledoniae (assembly GCA_009806295.1). Classification (NCBI taxonomy): domain Eukaryota; kingdom Fungi; phylum Ascomycota; class Sordariomycetes; order Microascales; family Ceratocystidaceae; genus Davidsoniella; species Davidsoniella neocaledoniae. The sequence goes on from RHDR01000247.1 coordinate 12,727, forward strand.
GCCAAATGATAGTGCAAGTTCGTTTCCTTTGTACAACTACATTGCTAACAATGCCATGCTTTTTCGTATCTTTCTTTGTCTGTTACCAAGCTTAATGCGGATATACATAATGTCGTTTCTTTGATGGTGTAACTACACCATATGTCCCGCCTCTAAGTTCATAGTTGTAGCCAATAGAACTACTCTATTTTGAACAAAGAATGTGAGATGTTATAATGCGTCCGACATCATGTTACTTGCCTACAAATAAACCCCTTTGTCTCTTACCTGAAGTTGTGAAATTGTTCTCTTTTATTTTCTTGTTTCTTTCTCAAAGTATATCCCACCTCTTTCATTTTGTCACTACCAACCATTATACTACTTGAGTTTCTCATTCTCCTACTATCTAGCAAAGCTTATATATCTTTGTTGGTTATAGCAATGGCAAATAGATTTGCCAAGTTCCAGCTTGCCTGGGAAACTGACCCGCTGGTCAACAATTCCCTGACACAAATCGATTTGGACCAGTCGATCTACTATGCAGCTTATCAAGCTCTGGGTGACGCCATCGACAAGATCACCGAGGCCGAAGCCTGTTTTGCCAAAATAGTGTACATGTGGAAGCCATACAAATTTATATGTGTGCCATATGTAGACACTGGCCGCTACGACGACTCATATCATCCTCTAGACAAGGTAGTCAGCGACGAAAAGTGCAAAGATGCTATCACCGGCTTCCGTTTAATACGCGAGAGCTTCGACCGCATTGATTGGGCGTATACGCAGAGCGAGTTCTCGCACCACAGCAAGAAAAAGAGCGCTCTACGCTCTCTCTTCGAAGAAGATATGCGCGAGATCATCCAAGAGATCCACGAACGTGTGTGGAAGTTGCCTCCCACTCAGACAGATGCTGGCATAGACAATGTCGTTAAGTACCCGCGCCGTATTGATATGTGCAAATATCTCGACGTCGGCATCGGAAAGCACTTTTGGACGTATAAGTGGGAGATGTGGCAGTTGCGTCAGTATCCCGATACGTACTATCCTGTGGGAAACCGTCCTCGGCCGTTCCAGGACTTTATTTGTACCGTTCCACCGCACGATTCTGACAGCATTCCTACATCTGTGTTGACCGCTGGGTCACGCCAATCAGCTATAGCTTCCACTGGGCTTGTCAATCTTGTTGGGGTATTCAACACGGCGGCACGTGGCATCTTCTCTGCTGTGCTGGATAATAAACGGAAACGGACTGCCAGTGCTGCCCAAGGTACTTCTGGGCCGGTTAAACGGCGGGCTTTGATTCAACGAAAGGTAAATATTAATATACCATGATATGAGATGCACTTGCTATAGAAATAAGACGTTGTCTGGCTTTCAATCATCTTTCTTGTACAAGTAAGCTCACATTTTTCATCGTATAGAACAACGTGTTCGAGGATGGCGTCAACATTCCACGTCATATATCCCGCCGTGGCATTAATACAGAGAAGTCTTCAGTTCCAACCTCTACTTCACGCCCAGGAAAAACACTTGCTACAACCAACGATACGATTCGGTCCGTTAGTCCCGCCGCTGTATTCTGACACTTGGCAAAGCCCCCGTCAAGTTTTCCTTCTCTCGCTAACAAAAGAACTCTTTTTTCGTGTATAGATAAGCCCTATCATTATCGGTGCCTGGCCGCAAGATTACCCAGACTGTTCATTAGATCACAGAGAGAAATCTACGTCATATGGTGGAGGCCGGCGAGTGAGTGATATACTTGTCAAGGCACGGTTTGCTCAACTTGACGAACTCTCACAGTGTTCAGTAGAAATAGGACAGCGAGTCACATCACTTGACAGACGGGTAAAGCGGTCGCCGCAGTTACCTCCTACCATGAACAACAGTCTACTAGATATATATGACGATCAGGATCTTCTGGACGATCCGGTCCGCAAAGAAGAGCCCGAGTGTCCCCCTGATAGATCTCAGATCAATGAAGCCACAGGGAAGATTATGTCACAGCTTCTAGCAGACCATTGGGACATTGAACTGGCGCGAGATGCGGCGAGATCGTTTCACACAACATCAGTGTTAATACGGGAGGAAGAAGTGCCAGATTGGCTACGTAAAGCCACTCAAGATCCATACGAAGTCGAGGTTGAGCGACCGATGAAGAGGAAGATAGAGACACGCATATGACGAGAGTTGATAGTTACTTATATATTACACGTTATATTTTGTTAAGGGCGGAGTATCTTATGATACTTAAAGATTGTTCTATGTATTCATTTCATGCTTAGATCAAGGCTCACATTCCCGTGAATTTTGTTGTATAAGACAAACGCTACTGTAATCATAATGACGACTGCCGAGTCCTACCCGGGACTCTTTACAGATCATCAGAACGCCGAAAACACCGAATCAAAGAATCGAAAGTAATGAAAAGGAAGATAAACAAGTTCGTGATGAGTATCCCCTGAAGATGAAGAAAGAAAATGAAGTGAAAAAGAGGATAGAGAGAAGTATATGTAAAGTGGTAGTAGTAATAATAGAAGCAAAGAGAACAGAAATAGTCGGGTTTTTGGTGTCTTTTGTGTTTATAAAAAGTATTCAGCCATGGGTTTCTTGGCCGGCATACCACGTGAGTCTTGTGGTGCCGCATTGAACACGCGATAACGTCTTCCAGGGGCCACGAGCGTGTTGCCAGACGGACTCAATCTAAGGCCCGAGCCGGCACCAGCGCTCCGGCCAATATCGCCGTTACTACGCGCGAAGATGCCCAAGCCGGAAGCATCTTCAGTCAGTTCAAGCAGCGCAGCCACATTACCGCAGCGGTAGCAGTAGTTTGGTGCTGACCACACAGTGACGATCGTTGAGTCGAACATTTCCTTAAAGCCTTCCATGACAAGTTGGTGTGCGCGCGCAACGAGGGAGAGATTGTTGTTGTGGTTGAAACGGTGGACTGGGCCTGGGCCGAATAAGAAACCGGCACCACGTGGTGATAGTCCCCAGTCTTCGATGTCGTCTGGGTCACTCCAAAGTAGATCACACATAGCGCCGTCGTGCGGTACCTCCTGTTTCCGGTCCAACATGCGGATCTCATCGACCGAGTGGACCAGCGGACTCAAGCCGCCGTGAACACAAAGCACAGCTCCCGCTGGGTTTCCCATAGATCCGGAGCTCTCGCCTGAGGCCCCGGAGCCAGGAGCACCGGTTTGCGGGCCGCTGTTGGCGGCAGGGCTCTTCGTGGTGTTGATGGGCGAGCTAGACATGTCGGCGCTCTCAAATGAGTAGTTCATCGCAAGCGGATCGTGCTGGCGCATGAAGCGATGGATACTGTTGTCGGGGCCGTGAGTCTCGATCTCGGTGGTCGAGTCTTCCGGGGTGATGTTGTTGGATGCGCCGAGCACGATGGCGGCAAGCGCAAGATAGTCGAAGACGTCACAGCAATAGCGCCACACATTAGCATTGCCGTACTTGCGCATACATTCGTCGTAGAAGCCGTATACAGTCGTGATCTGGCGCGACTCGTGGTTGCCGCGGATAAGGGTCATGCGGTCTGGATAGCGCACTTTGAGGCAGAGGAGGAGCAAGAAGGTTTCAATAGAGTAGAAGCCGCGGTCGACGAAGTCACCTACAACAAGTGCTGTGTTAGCTACCATACACAAACACACTACAAGCACAGACAAAGCTTACCGAGGAAAAGATAGTTGGTATCAGGGACATCGCCGCCGACACGGAACAGCTCCATCAGATCGTGAAACTGGCCGTGAATATCACCGCAGATCTAGAAAGATAGACATTAGCTACCAAACCCCTTCATTGCGCCCTTTCATATTCGATTCCGGTCAAACTTACTGATACCGGAGCCATGACTGTGACTACGTTCTCCTCCTGCACCAGAATCTCACGCGCCCGATGGCACAGCTCGCGCACATGGTTTTCGGGAATCGGGCGGCATGCGCGCAACTGCTCGATGGCTCTATACAGAAGACAAAACCGGGGTTAGCAGGTGCGACCAGCGTGCCTAGTAGACAAAGACGAAGTGAAGGCGACATACTGGTCCAGATCCATCGCAGGCGGTTGGCCGGCGTTTGTCGGGGTTACTGGCCTTCGGGTTAGGCTCAGGGTCTATTATAGAGGGAGGGAAAGCTCGATCTATCGGCGGATTAATAATGAAGAGGATAATGATCTATGAGATATTGCGTATCAACCGTTGTCTTAAGCGCTCGTTAAAATCCAAAATCGAAGAATTAAAAGATTGAGAGATCGCGAGTTTTAGTGCGCCTAACTAGAGCCAATAGAAAAAATACCTGCGGAATAAAAAAAGCGAGCCTGTTCTTCTGTTTGTTCATCCAGCTCTCATGACTGCTGCCAATTGCTCCTCCTATGCCTAGGGGAAAACTTAACTTTAGGTCTTCCACTAGGTCTTCTTTCTGCGCGGGTATTACGTGACTTTTTTTTTTTTAGTTTAGTATTGTAGCCTCGTTTCCGTATTTCTTTATGCAATTTTCGGTGGCGTGGCGTTTTTGGGTGGCGTTGTTGGGGGGGTCTTTTGTGGGTCCCCAAGACTGCTCTGATTGGCTGAAACCCAACAACCAAACAGCGGGTTAACATGGCCTCTATAATTGGTTCGATAAGTCTGATAAGCTTCAGCCTCACTTACTTATGATACTTGACACATACTTATACATACTTTTTACTATGTATTTCTACATGTGTGACCTAACATCTGACACCTGAGAAACCGAAAAAAAGAAGAAAAAGAAGAAGAAACTCTAATAGGGGAATACCCTAATGAAATGGATAACTAGCTGACTTATAAGTGTATAACGTCCAACATGGTTCAAAAACTCAAAATCTAATTTAGACTTTTACTGTATTAATACTATGTATATTTCTATAACTTATACTAGTTATAAATAATCGTAAAAATCCCCAAAAATCTATAAACTATCTAATTCATTGAATTCTTTTAAATAAGGTTGCCCTTGTCCTATTCTATTTTCGTTGTCATAAATCATGTAATCGTGCCAAAACCCTTATAATAATTTCATTGCCCTTATCCATCATACTCGTTGTTCGTTGTTCATTGCAATACTTGTCACTATGCCGAACCTGGAAAACTATCTTAACTGACGTCATCAAAATTCATGGAACTCTGCTTCTAGTCTTCTCATTGTTGTTCGCGGCGGGGCCCAGCCATCTTGTAGTCGAGTTCAATCCCCATCCTTGCTCATAAGTTTGTGACGCCACATCTGGCAGCTTGCTAAAGATAAGATAAGATCCACAACTAACCAAACTGTGGCTGCGCGACTGATCCTGTGGCGGTCCCCGAGATATTCGTTCAATTTGCCGCCTCAGGCAGACGAAACAAAGCAACTAGCTTGCTTTTGCTCTTTGCTGAACAACGGCAGGAACGCCGCTGGCCGAAAGAGACCAAAGGCGGAGCAAATCCACGGCCTCTCATTGGTTGGTTGAGGGATAAGGATTTTTTCTGGGGCCTTAGAGTAGCCAAAAAAGAAGGAAAAAATCGATGCTATTATGGCTAGAGCCGCATAATTGAATGTTGACTTTTTTCCTGGTGGCCTGAGATTCCGGAGCGAGGGAAGGAACCCTCTTTTTGCTGGTTGCTTTCTGCTCCGGTCTTCTCTCCCAGAATCGCAACTTCGGTAAGCGGAATTCCCGCCGGTCGACAAAAGCTACAACTACCCAATTGCCTTGCATTCCCAATTCGCGAACCTTCCTATACCAATTGGTCTCCATAGACACAGAAAAAAGAAAGCATCACCGTTAACTACATATCCTTTGTCTTGCTTCATATACCTTCAGCGTTATTTATTCCTTTTTTTTGTCACTCAAGCATTGCTACCGAAGCAAACTGTCGAACCACTCTCTCTTTCCAGCTCCGATCGTCCGGCCGGCTGTCGCATTTTCTCGACGTCATTTTTCTTTCGAGTAAGCCCGTGTCATCCGGCTCGTCCCTACCAAGCGCTTCTCTGTATACATACATAAAACACAAACATACACATAATATCATCTATTTCTTACGATGCCGCCTCATCTCCATCCTCGGTCTCGCATGACCTCAAGTCTCTTCGCGACGACGGTTGCCGCTAGTTTTCTCGTCGTCGGCCTACCACACGTTCTACCATGTCCCCGAACCGTGACATATGCCGATAGTAGCATGTCTACGCCTTCCTCCTCCTCCTCATCTTCTTCACACGCCACAGAGTTCTACTATATCGATGAACAAGGCCGCAGACACCGCCGTAGAAGGCGGGACGACGCGTTGGTCTCTAAATCAACACAACAAGTACATAACGGCATGGTGCAGTTTGTACCAACAGAGGGTGACGCTGCACCGGCGGATAAACCGAGAGAGTGTCCAGTGCCAAAACCAGGAGGAGTCATTGGAGAAATATTAGGGTTCAACAGGACAGAACATCATCCTCATAGCAACATGGGAGAATCTAAATCACAGTCAAATATCTAATGCATTCTGACATATGGCCATGAGCCAATGTCAATCTTGAAACAACAATATTGCTCTTATTGGATTTTCTGTCTCTGTATAATAATTCATGTAATAGTGATATATGTAGTAATGTAATGTGTCTATCATCATATACATACATATATTTCATACAATCTAATCTAAAGTACTGTGTCTAGGTTATCGATGTATAATATATACTGAAGTGTAATTCCAATAGAAAGTTCCAGTATATATATCAAACAATCAAATAGTTCGTATGCTTGATATTAGCAGCATATACAGATTTTTACGTATACAACTACATAATCTAGGGTTACACATGACTACACTGGAACATCAACAAAGGTCAATGCTTATTGACTCTCTAAACCTCAGGTGCCACTATGTTTCCATACAACCCAATATACGAAACAAGGCCTACCTGTAGCCAAGAACTCATTATGCTAGAAGTGTTGACAAAAAGACAATATCACATAATGTAGGATGTATCCACACTATGACTAACCAACCAACATCACCACATATTCGATCTAGTGAAATCCCAAGTTCCACAACAATAGCTTCCTCCTCACAAAAAGCCACAAAAAAAGGTATTTTGTTACTCCTAGCAACACCTCGTTTCGATCAAGGGACCTCCGGGTTATGAGCCCGGCGCGCTTCCACTGCGCCACGTTGCTTAGAATGCTAATTCATGAAAATATGCCTCCTTATCTCTATACTTATAGTGAGATCTAGGTAGGCGTTGAATGAGTCAAGCCAAGTCAAGGTAGAAGTTCAATGATAACATAGCATACACAAAATGAAGCGAATGGTGTGCCATCCCGAATAAGAACACACCGTAACTCCGAATGTGGCGAGCGGAGGGCCAAGGGACGTTGATTATCTGACCAGTAACCCACCCGACCTTATATAATCTTATTGATTCACGCACACGTTGATCTATTCATGATCAAATCAACGAATATGGATATTGACACCGAATCTACATTCTAGGTTTTTTAGGACTAGCTGATGATACACCGACCCCAAGTTCACGGAAATATAAGATATCTATCCGGATATCAAGCCGGTGTCGTATAACCTTACAGATTCAAGTAAATGTTGAATATAGTCAATGTCACAGTCCCAGTATGCCAAGTTTTAAAATCAAGTCTATTTGCATAACAAACGCACACTTATTTCTTAGCCATGTGCTTACATGCATAATCAATTTCCCTATTTGTGATCTCGTTGAAATATCACGTAGTTCTTGCATCCCCCCCTAAAGTCTAGATCTTACCTATTCATCTGTAGATTATCAACTCACTTCAAGTATCCCACTGCCGATCCCAAAATACATACATATGTGAGATTAAAGCGTCTTTCTCCTACTTCAGCTTCTTCTAGAGAGGTACCATCTTTTTCTATAAGTCTCTGGCAAAAAATTCGCCTAGTCTACAATCTATTCGGGCGCAATAAACAACACATACAGATACGCCCATAATATTAGGGAAGAAGAAAGTACTGCACAGGAAGTCTTACGGCATAAAGCGAGCAGAACGGCTTTTTCCCCGCATTTAACAGCAAGTGTAATTTTCAGAAACGATTGTATATATACAGATATTAACGTTCAATCTTGTGGAAAGTTGAAAATATTGTACCTACGGAAACTTTTTACAGACACCCCTTAATCATCCTACATTTCTATCACGGTAAGATAGGATGGTTTTACTTGAGTTTTAACATGTATATGTATGTATGTATGTATGTATAAATGTATAGATTAAGCTCGTCATCTCAGACATAGTATTGTGATCAGGCAAATCCAGTGTATTCCTTATGATGTCTTTATCGATCCATATCGCCCGAATCAATGACATATTTTTATCGGTGACTTATTCTCAAGGCAGAATTATTTCATGCCTCAATTATTCTTTTCTCTTTTTTCCTCTCTTTCGACAACAAAAGTTGACCAAAGCAATTTTAGTCGGATCATATGTAGGTCTTGCAACGCCAAATTACCAAGTGCTTACCACCCCCTACTCCTCTATACCGCTATATCTTGTGTTCTGCATTTACATGATATATAGATACGTAAGCAGATTTATATGTGCTACAACTATATCTTACCTACAGAGAGACTGGTTGGTCATTGTATTGACACATGGCAAGTGTGGCCTTAGTATCCAGCCTTGAAAACCAAAAATAAGAAAATATACCTATAAGAGTCATGATTCTCGCACCTGAGCTTATTTTCCGTCGCTTTTTTTTAAGACATGCATAATACATATGTACAGATATATGCTTTGTCTTGCCGTCTTGGCTAGGCTCCAGCTAAGTTTCTTAGCGATGGAGAGTGAGGGTTCATATGTAGCCCTCTATCTTGAAAACTTGAGATATCAGACACTATCTTTCGCTAGTACACATTATTTCTATCTCGGTTTTTTGTTACTTGGGAAGTCAGCACGTGAGTCAGGATACAGAGAACCCTTTTGTCATAGTTCAAAGTGTAGTATGTTGTTCAGCCACTCCTACTTTGCTACTATTCAGGCATGGTATAATTCTCGGCATATCTCTATTATCCAGTAGTTCCTTTTTCGCTCTAGGTTGAACCTAGTAGATATATGTAGTTAAGCTCGCGTAAAACTATAGCATTCCTCGGTAAGCCTAAGTCGGGCGTGGATAGTTCTTAGTTCTATATGTGATTGTATATATAAATATAGTATCTAAGAAAGGATATCCATTGGCCTTAAACACTCTACAGAATCTCACAATTATAATTTTTTCTCCCATTTTCTTTGGTGTGAATAAAGTGACCTACTTTATATCCGTATGCAGCAAATATCATGTTTCTTGGTGGTAACAAGCTAAACTACTAGCTCGCTTAGCTGCTGCCCTGAGCTCCAGTCAGCTCCTGCAATACTACTAGGAAGTCCAAACAAGCTACAACTCTACAATACGGTCCAAGTTATAGTTGCAAGCTTAGTTGATTTATATGCGTAAATTATGGGAAGTGGTTACTGTGGGAAAATCGCTTTACTAGTGGTGTGTACACTATGTAGTGACCGGGCACCAGCATTGCATTTATCCGGACCGAACGGATCCCTATTTTCTTGCACAACTACTTTTGAGATGCCTTTTTTCAAAAGTCTATAATACTGTGTCAAGTTTTTCGGCTCAAGGGCCTCTAACGATCTTGCATGCTCACAAAAAACGGGGTGGAATTACCAAGGTAATATCACTATACAAATAAAGTACTAATGCAATCTTGTGTTGCCCCTCTTTCTCTTTCTATCCTTTACTAATTGCTTATATGTAGGTCTAGAATCTAGAGCGGCTCGGAACAGAAGATAGACTTATATGCTTGTTGCTCTTTACTGAACCCTTGTCTTGTCAGCTGTCTTCCCTATCTTATGATTCTAGCCATGATATTGGTTATCTTGTTTGCTTTTTACAGGAAAAAAAATTCAATGCCACTCACTGCAAGACATTAAGATCGGACAACCGGCCGGACAGACTGTAAAACACATGACATATAAGTAAACGCAATAATGTCACGATAGTGGAAAGTGCAGCAATAGTAGGAGTAGTAGGAGTAGTAGCATTAGACATTGCGTGAATGTACCAGCAGTGATGATCCCAGAGACTACAACTGTGCAGCATAATAGACTGATTGAATATGCAGGTGGTAAGTCTATCGTCCTGCGAATGGACCGATATATGTAGATCAGTACATATGTTACGTCTAGATTCATTTAGCCCGACAGTCAGGGGGGTTTCTAAACTCTCCAGATCGGCTTGTATTTGCTTTCTTCCTCTTCTTTGTTTTCTCGCACATCGGAGCCTTTCTTTGTTCATGTTTGTGCCAGTCTGTTATCTCCGATCCTTGTGGAGAGTTCTACAACATGACATATGCGTGATACAAGGCGGACATGTTTGCATTCAGTTCAGCCAGCAGATCAAGAATTCTACATGCTGTGTTTCTATTTGGTTCTAGGGCCTGATAAAGTTAGATCACACGAAATAAGAATTCAAATAGCGGTCACAGAAGAGGTCGGAAATATGTAACTAAAATACTGTAAGCCATTGTATTCTAGGTTTATATGGCCTAGCGAGGCTCGCATCCAGCTTCCCGTCATACCTCATATAAGATCAGTATTACTTATGTAGAGCATCTCCTCACGCCTAAAAATGCGTATCAACGCTCGCTTGTGGCGTGCTCGCACCAGTTGTTCGCGTTATGGCTGATGTGCTCTCTGGCTTACAATGTGGTATCACTTTGTTCTACCACGATATGGCTCGGATCGGGCAATCCAGCGTCCGAACTCCCATTTCTTAAATTCATGTATATTCACTGGCTATACATAACTAGTTGAAATATCAGCGTCATGTGTTGAAACTTGTGGCTCACAAACTATGCAGTCTCACTTTCTTCCTTCAGCTTGGACAGGCTACAGCTACACGAATATAAGCCTGATTTTCTAGGTTTTGATTTTACGGTGTGAAAATAACAGTTTACGGGCAAACAAGCTCACCGTAACTGCATGTGCCTTAGTAGATACGATACATTTGTCTCTACAGGGTGGCTGGGGCTAGAAGACAAACTTACGGATGCTGTTGATTCTCTTAGATTTAGAAATACATGTATTTGAGTATATTGGATTTTACAGTATGAATATCAAATATAAATCGGTATTCTCAATAGCTAAGTACCTGCACTCCTAATCATAATTCAAGAGGACGAATGTTGATATGAAGTAATAGGAAAGAGTATTATATTGTTACAAGGGTTAGGGTATACACACCGACTCTTAAAATTATCCTAGGCCTTACGAATAAAGTAGACCACAAACTCAATAGTAGACCTAAAAGCTGGTGTGTGGCTGGAGGAACTGAAAGGAACAAGGCAAAGACTTATTAGCACTATTTTACAATTTGACAATACAGCCTCCTTTGCTCTCCTAAAATATGCGAAGAAAATACGCCAATAAAGGGTCCAATTTGGGGGCTTTTTAACAGAAAATACAAGAGCTTAGCTTCTTCTAGTGTTTCGAAGGCTACTAGCCTCCCTAAAAGTGCCAGAAGAAACTATACAGTCTACTATGTATATACACAGCATTCCTGGTAGAGTTGGATTCGTAAAGACTATCCAAGAAACGAATCTACTCGCTTGGATTTATCCGAGAGTTTCTTTTCTATTTAAATTAGGCTGAACGGACAGCAAAAACAAAAATAACAACTAGCTATTTAGAAAAATAAGGTGGCCAAGTAGAACAACAGATTCCCGTATAAGGAAGGCCGTAACATATCAAGAACAGACCATATTCTTTCTTGATTCCGAGGAAACAAACTCTAGGCGAGGGAAGAAACGACAAAGCTTTGGGCAAGTCCTTGTGAATAAAAAAAGCACAATGGAAAACTACAGCAAAATAATGACTTTATGACGACATGATGTTTGATCGGATCTTGCCTTAGGTACTTTTAGCAAAAGAAACATAAATACGAGCCGAGGAATAGAAAAAGAAAAGAATCATGGAATGTAAAGTTCTTTAGGGCTATGACTTGTACCATGGATATAAAAAGATACATTTTTTTTTTAAAGATTATGCCCCTTCGAATTTTTTTGTTATTCTGGCTGAACAGGTATCAAGATCACAAGCTCGTTGAAAATTGCCACGGGAAGGATACCATTCATCCTTGCGCCATTATTTAATGCAATGATGATGGTGATGTTTAGATGGCGGAATAGTTGTTCTCTCGTCGTATTCTTCTTTCTTCTTTGCGCTAGAATAGACAGGAATATAGCTGGCATACAATACTACTACTACATCTGACTCTTAATTGTAGTAAGCCAAGGCAATCATCAAACAAGATCTGTCTGTCGTGTTGCTGCCACAAGTAGATATCTATCGACATGGGAATAATTAAAGAAATAAAGCACATAATAGGGCTTTGTCAACTGGTTCAAGTTGAACCTATATATGTAGACCTAGCTAAAAATACGAGAACCATTGAATCAGATCCTATCTTTGCTCATACGAGGGCGATCTGGAGATGGAAAAGATCACTGCCACTAGGATTATTTTCGTGCCATAGACTGTCCACATGCATCTTTTTCATATTAGACATGGCCAGGGAACAAAAAGCATCGAGAGGCATTAACACTAGGTCCCTTCGATTCTTTGATTTGCGTCGTTTTTTTTCTCTTTCTTTGTTTCTTAGGCCGTGGACGAGCCGCCTTGAGGTCCGCCTGTAGATCCATTCATGTTCGGTTCGTTGCAGGTCCTTGCATATTCTGGGAAGAGCTCTTGAATCAAAGCCCATGAGATCTCGTTTTTGTGTCTTTTTGGTACTTGTTTGGATACGTTGTATTTGCGTGTACGACCTGCAACATAGATGTAAACAGCCGATCTCCGGTGGGTTACGCTTTCTTGTTCTGGCTTTGGTATCTTGGTATCACGATAAATCACAGCACGTTCTGTATATTTGTATGGGCCAACGGCAACACACAGATATCTCACATCGTATTCATCGTGATATTGGTGGGAGGCCGTTGTACACGGCGCATCGTTATCTTTTATTTTCTCTGCTTTTTCTCCTTTGTATTTTTCTATTCCGTTATGCGTAGAATGCAGCAGTGATATCATCGATATTCTTAGCGTCCAGGACGTCTCCTATAGTACTATAAAAAGGGGCCATCGGTGGGAATGCTGATGACAGCATATATCATGTTCTCATTCGACTAATTGCTCCGGAATGCACTATGTGTAGTTATGAGGATTTATTGATTCGCTGGAAACATCACTCTAAATCATGAAGCTTCTTTACTCACCACCTCGTAAGTTAGTCTTACTTGTTAAGGGAGCTAACCATGACAAGTTCAGGCGGGTTCCAGAAAACACTGCCGGGCATATCCATGTGTAGGCCACCACCATGGTAACAACGGTAGAAGAAAGCCTCTTCTCGTTACTGAGTTGACTCCTAGGACAAAGTTGTCTCTTATTTCTTTTACTGGCACAGGGAGGAGATCTTCTCTAGAGTCAAATATGAGTAGAGACAGTAGACCTTCTATTGTTCTGGATTTTACGCTGGGGGCGTTACAGGGTCACGTCACGGACACACAGACCGGAGTGGATTGAGCTGAGAGTGAGTATTGGACGGCTCACTATTCATTGGCGCAAAAAGGCAAAAGGAGAGCTGTAGAGCCATTCTAGAAGTAAGTGACCGAGATGAAGTTGCTTGCGGTCGGAACATTAAATCATGCCATGGGCTGTGTTTTTGTTATTCGCCCAATTACATCTGTTTGTGTGTAGTGAAGGCAGTGAGCGAGTAGTACCACTAGTTATCGTAGTATTTCATTGAATAACTAGGCATACATATTGTACGTCGAGGCTGTAGAATGAACTGTTATATGTCCACTAACAACCGTTAGGAGGGTTCTGAGGCCCTGTTCCGGACCCCTGGAACGCTGGCGCGTAAATTCATGTTAGTACAACTACATATGTACATACATATAACTTACTTTGATGAGCACCCAAACCCCGGCTCTATATCTTTTGGCGTTGTGGCTCAGCCTCGTACATAGTCGAAAGTATACTATTTATTGCAAACAATAAGATTGGCTTGTTACAACGCCGAAAAGGCCGTAGAAGCGACACTGCGACCACAGCGAGTCTAGCAGGAACAATTGTAATAGTAGCAGTGGGCAACCAGCAGCAAGAGCAGATGGCGTCATGACAGGACAAGATTTGACATTCGGGGTTCTACTATATGTAGGTAGATGCTCCTGGCCCTGGATGGCCGAATAGATTGAACCGGACCAGGGAGTAGAGATGGGCTCCGGTGCAAGAAGGGGCCTGTGAGTCTGGACGTCTATCCTAAAGCGAAGACCGACCGTCGTTGATTGCTAGATAGGGAGAGATAGTATATGGAGAGCGAGGATAGACAGAAGTCGCCTAGCTTGCCAATACCCAGGCCATAGCCTTCCCCCCTGTGACGTTCTGTTCTAAATATAATGATGATGTTTCCTGGGCAGAGGGCAACGATATGGGCTGCAGTACATACATCCATACATATGTATGCATATACTGATATTTGTTTGATAGTGTAGACGATGGAGGCGGCGAACATATGTAAGTGTAGCAGATCATACAGATGCCAAATGATATACGTCTAAGAAAAGAACATAATAGTGCTATGTATATCGTTCGTGTTGTTGACTGGTTCTAAGACTTGAAAGACCAGCGCCACCGACTCCCGAGATGGCAGATGGACGAACTAACTGATATGTAATGATTTCACCATTAAGAAATTTGCCAACTAACCGGATCGCAGGGGGCTGAATATGAACAAATAACCTGCGCTGAGCTGCAGATTTGCTTGCCGGGCGGCCATTTAATATCCTGATGTTCTGGTTTTGGCGGGTGTCGTACTAAAAATCGACGGCTCAGCGTCTGATCGCCCTGGAAGCGAGCTTTGCGAAGCTGATTTAGCTGGCCGTTTTTGGCTTTGGTTACAGCGACCTAGAAAATAGTAAATAATACTACTAAATAATAACGTCAAAAAAATCTATATGGACAAACCCTCACGTATGCACGGGCCCTTTTCAGGGCAGTTGCCTTCCATTGTCTGTCCGTGAATGCTACTGCTACTGCCTTGGCTGGCTACTATTTCTCCAAACGGAACAACGACAACCACGACAGTAATAACGACATCAGCAATAAAAACAACATGTAGCGAATTTCCTGCACGCTGCTGCATCGACAAGAGGCAGTTGCTCATGCTGTGGTTTTCATCTTCTTGTTTTGGTTCCTTCCGCGCTGAGCGCCCGCCAACCGCGCACTTGGCCTGACGTGGGCTCCTTCCCGGACTGGCTTGCGACCATACAGCGTCATCCAACACTTGAAATATAGGCTGTACAGCACTAACAGTAAAGAAGTAGCATCAGCTCTGGCAGCAGATGGGCATCAAATGGCAGTTGGAGGTTGAACATCTCTTCTGTCCTTTTTTTTCTCACTGTTGCTGTATTGCTAGAAGGAGCGAAGGGAGTAGGACGGGGTGTGGGGCAAGCAATAGTCAGCCCATTGCAGGGGGCGTGTACGCACTAATGAGCACAAGACCACATTAATTTACAAATATTTATCATTTATTGTTCTGGCGTAGAAAACTTTGTAAAACCGTGCAGTCAAATTCGCAGCTAAAACAACTCCAAACGGCGCAGGCAGTTACCAGCTTGGGGCGTTTGTTGCAGTTACTATGTATATCGGGCACATTAAGAAGGACCGGTGGTAGAAGCAGGAGCAGAAGCAGAAGCAGGGGCAAGAACTCTCAAATAGTATATAGAAGGCACAGGACGCAGTTTCCCTGAGCTGACTTTGACTTGGTTTTTTTTGTTTACCTTCGCATCTCTCGCTCCGTCTATCTTGCATCGTGATATCAACCCATAATCCATCAAACGAGTGCCATTCTCTCTGTGCCGCGCTGATTTCGATTTTCTGCATATTGCATACCAATTTCGTGTTTTAGTCACTGTCTAGGTCTGGCATATCTGTAGTTGTGATAACATCTGCCCTCTCTTTATCATCTCTATCCTCTATCGTTCTACTGAGCCGACGAACCGGCCCCCCTTCACCGACTATCTCGTTCTCAGTTGTAATATCAACTTATTGTTTCTCTGCGTCCGCTGAACCAGCCTTTGCTGTACTTGGAGCAGTACCTACATACTTGCTGCAACAACAAGCAAGCCACCCCCTCCTCGATCATCTACTACAACCCTTGCTGTGGCCTAGCCTAGAACGCCATCTCTCTTTCTCCCCCAGACCCCGGGTTCATTGAGACTGCATCAGTCTGTGACCTAGTCTAGCCTAGTCAGCCGAGATCTTGTCGTCACGCCAGCTGCTTAGGTCCGACCCGTCCGAGCAGGTGTAGCCGCAAAGAACGATCGATTCAGAGAACTGCTATAGTAGGGCAGCCTCTCTAACTGCGAGACACCAAACCTACTTGCTGCTCTTGTATTGCAGGCCCTCTCCTTGTCCCTAAAGCCGCTTGTCCACCCTTGAAGGCTAGGAAGCCCTACTTCTTGTCACCTTGTCGACGTTGCTTGCTTGCTTTTCTCAAAGCCTGGTCTGTCCGCCAACCAGCCAGCCAAACCAAGCCATCTAGTTTAGTTAAAGCTAAGTAGCTAGGCACCCTAGCCATAGCTACTACGACTTGGTACGCTGTTTCTACTACTGCTACCCTACTACCAAATCCCCTATGAGCATAGCCCTTTCAAATTTTATTCTTAAAGCTCGAGGTCCGCTCCGCTCCGCAGCTTGTTGACAACAAAAGAAAGGAAATACTTCATCCATCTTCCTTTCCGTCTTTCTTTATACTTTATATTGCGCTTGAAATCGCCATTCTTGATTATTATTTCTTGATTATATTCTCTTAATATTCTCCTTCCAGACAATACTGAGTCTTTGCTTCTGCGATAGGATCTCTTTCTCTCTGTTTACGACAAACATTGCTGCTACGTATTATTTCGCTTCATTGTGACGAGATCAACATCTCAACCACTTGCATCTACTGTAAATCGTCGTGAGATGATGGTGAGCCTGAAGTGCACATCTTTTGTCGGTCGTGTTCA
This sequence comes from Davidsoniella neocaledoniae, assembly GCA_009806295.1. Classification (NCBI taxonomy): domain Eukaryota; kingdom Fungi; phylum Ascomycota; class Sordariomycetes; order Microascales; family Ceratocystidaceae; genus Davidsoniella; species Davidsoniella neocaledoniae. Next base: position 29,793 of record RHDR01000247.1, read on the forward strand.
GCCCTGAAATCAACATCTGCGTTATCCAGAACTGTTTCGACTATAGTGAAACGACCTAGTACTAGCCTTAGCCTGTCCGTGTTTTATTTTTCAATATCACCGTCAAGCATCACTGCTATAAGAGACTCTTGTCCACTATCTTCTACCATTCTCTTTTCCTTTCTACACTCGCTTCAGTTTCTACTCTAGTGTGAAGTTTATTCAGACCTCTATAAGTCGATATCCAACTTGAGCCGTTTTTCCGTGCTTTGCTCTCACATCGTTGCTTCATTTATCTTTGAGACACATCTCACGATCGCCCATCATGATGCGCCGTTCTACATCACGTTTCATTGAGGAGGAAGACGACTCCGACTACGATGCTAGCAACTTCACCTACAGACCTCTGTCTCGTCTTCCCACCCCGCCACCGTGCTGGAAAGACTCATCTGCCGATGATTGCCCGGCTGTAGCTGGTCAGAAGCTCAAGGCATCTCTTCTTGGTAAGTCTTATATACATCAATATCGCATTATATAGCCTATACTAACACTGTCACTAGGTCCTGCTACCCATCTGGTTAACCTTATCCCCGTTGGCGCTTCTCTGACCACCCCATCTGTGCCTCTTGTCCAGGCTATGCTTACCCGTGCCAGTCTGCCTCTGGAAACTATTGCTCTGGCCGTGTGCATCCTCGACTCCCTCAACTCCAAGTTCGCCTTGACCTGGCGTCTCTCATGCCCTCTACAGTCGCCCAGCACGCCACCATCGGCTCTACCATCGGCTCCTTGCGTTACTAAGCGCCATACTCTGCCTGCCACACCCCCATCAGAGCCTGCCGCTTTGCATATCGACGCCGTCAACCCCGCGCTGATCGTTCTTGCTGCTTTGGCCATCTCGATTAAATTTGTTGATGACCCTGCACTGCCCAGTAACTACTTTGTAGCACAGTTCGGTCATGGTCTATGGACAAGCGACCAGCTTAACGTCACGGAGCGCTGCATCATGCAGAATCTAGGCTATCGCATTCTGCCCCTGTATGTCCAAGAGCTTCTTGATGAAGCCATGGTTGATATGCAACTAGCTGCCCGTCCACCACCGCCGCCTCGTCGAATGATGGTGCCGCCTTCTTCGGTGCCTATGCTCCAGAAGGAGAACCAAGGGGTCAAGACCTGGCCTCGTAGCCATGGTGCTTCGGCGTCTGTCTCTGTTCCCATGCAGCGCCAGCAGCCAGTGCTAGGAAATCTAGACGTCGGGCTCAGTAATATGAGTCTGTCTATGACTACTTCGCTTGAATGAGCTGGGTCACTCTAGCCAAAATCAAGATAGATGTTACGGTGTATCTCTGGAAATGAGGCCTACCAAATCACATCTCTGCGCTCGAAATTCCGCTTAGATCTGACATATGTTCTTTCCGTTCTTTTCATTTGCGCCTTTATCATGTCTAGCGTTCAGCATCTCTCCAGTATTTGTTCTGCATCGTCGACAGCGAGCTGTTGATTTTTTTTCCCTTTTTTATTAATGTTGCCCTCTTCTACCTCTTTTCTTATTCGTTCTGCTCACCTGTCATACGTCAGATACCCCCATTAGTTATATCTTGTTCAACCTTGCCTGCATCATTGTTTGCATTTTTATTATCACTTTTGTTTTCTTCATTTCCTGTTATCGCCTATAATAATGATTCCACTTGTCTTGTTTCTTCCACTCCCTACTTTATATATCTTTGTGGAACTATCCGGAGGGCATATAAACTTCCGTGTATTCCTTGTCTTGGCATGTTGTTTTCACGCTTCGAGCAATATAGAGAAGCTATTACGTCAAAAAGAGTATTCAGGCGGAATCTCTACGTTTATGATACTTTAGAAAAGCTTTTACTATCTAGCCATTTTTGCTCCTAATTGGGAATATCCATATCTACAGCTTACTTTTAGGTGGGCTATAATAATGTCATTCAACAGTCATTGACTTAGCTACTACATAGGTCTTCTTAATATTAAAATGAGTTGAATTATCTTGTTATATAAGTATTGAACGTGTGATATCCCTACATTCGTTGTCACAAAGTGAGCTAGACATGTTCGATGTTCGTTGTCTATACAAACCCTAGAAGCCCCACCTAACCCATGACTTAGTGAAACAACGACCAGAAAGGACAATAAGCGGTGTGGTATTAACATTCACATAACATGTTTCCCCGTATCGTTAAAACATTAGCATCTTTTTTGGTGCCTAAATTTGGCTTTTATACTCTTTTTAATATGCAAGTCTGTTTGGCCCAGTTTAGGATTTACCCGGGAGTGGGTCATATTATCCGGCTATATAGAGATAAATATGCAACGAGCAACTTCAGAAAAGATGATAATGAACATATTGAGACAGTATGAAAAACAAACTGGGGGACTTTTGAACGTTGCTACATGTTGAAGCGCGGGTAATAAGTAAGTAACCTAGCAAAGCGTCCTTTATAAGTTTGTAGAAGATTACCTGAGCTATCATACTGATACTCACTTATCTGTATTTTTTTTTCTCAGGTTAGTATATAATGAAACGGGCAACATAGAAGAAGCTTGTTCCAAGGCTTCTGGAATATTTCTTATCTAGACCCCATAATGTAGCCGCACGAACTTTTAGTACAGCGCGTGATCCATCGTAGATTAACAAAATTAATCTTCTTCTGGATTATAGTTATAGATAAGGAGGAACCTTAACTAGGCCAAAAACAAAACCACTCTTTTAGCCGAGAATATCTTTAGATTTTGGCTTAGATCGCATGCTTACGGCCATTCGTTGATTACGCGGATAAGACGTACAGACACATTTCAATGCAGATAATTGAGCTAATGATTAAGTTATATATAACTAGTTAAAGATATATTGTTAGGCTTCTTACAAGTCGAGAACCTTGGAATGTCGAAAATTGATGTCCCGTGATCATTTATTTAGAGGGTCTAGGATGCACGCCATCGGGCCGTCTTTTTCTAGGTTCTTTTGTGCTCTTTTTTGGAAAAGACCGCTTGCGTTTCCTTCCATTGTTCTACTTCTGGCTGTAGTTCTTGAACAGTTGGTGTATACAAACATATACATATATACTTGTCGATGCAGAGTAGATGTTGTGTTCATAGTCGAAGGGTAGCTTTTTGATGCTTATCATTGGATCTTGGAGACCGCTACGCCTACGATGCTTACGCCCCAGATATCTGTATATTCAGATAGGCATAGTCAAGTCCCTCGATTACTTGACAGAGGCGTATGTGAGAATTGTGTCCCCGAGCTTCTGGTTGCAAGTGATGAGTTCTGATAACGTATATTGATGGTAAAGATTGGCCGGTACCTTAACTAATAAAAGTGATAGCACTATGTAGACCTGCATACAATATATATATACTTGAGTAAAATACCGAATAGAAGAATGATAACTAACCTAAAACGGACATTTGGTTATTGCTATGTTTCTCTGTAAGCAACTGCAACTCTTTGGCAGAGGTATGCTTTATTTGAGCTGTTCAGGGCACACTGACGTAGAAAATTGGGCTGCAACGCCACACTAATCATTCGGCCACCAAAATAAGAAAATATGTTGAGTCTCGTTGGTGCGCATTTGCGATAGCTAAATCACACGAAAATAGTCTCACTTTGTTATTATATAAATCCTGGCTTTTTGGAGAGTTTGGTATCTTCTCATTATCAAATAAAGTCCTCGCCCGTCTCCTTTGAACGCCACGTTGTTTACACTGCATCATCGAAATCTTGCTTCGCTTCCCGATTTCTTCACCGGCATTTTGCCTATAAAGGATTTAACGTCCGTCCGTTGCTTTTTCTTTTCCTATATTTTTGTTCTTTGTTATTTTTTCTAACAAGTGGATTTGTTTTGACAGGGACGTAAATCTATATTTTCCCTCTCGAGTCACTTTTTTCATCAACAAGTCGAAGCGGACTTGTAGTTACATGAAATATATATAATTGTATACATATACTTCATACATATATAGCATGGCCAGCTATCTTCTGCGTATTTCTTTGCAACGAACACTAATAAGCTCATGACCATCTTTACCGCTCATGTATCTAGCGTATCATCTTTCATAGTTTTGCGATTGAAATATTGGTACTCGTCTTGGAGCTTTTCATGTAGCTTTTGCGCCTTCAAACAGCCTGTCATCCCGTCAGCCCAAAAATCCACACATCGTCATTGATATTTGGCTTTCCTCACATGCCAATTAATTGTGTTCATCCTGTGCAACGAGTCAACTGTTTCTTTTTGCCACTTTATTTTTATTCGGCATCCGGCATATAGAAACCCAACTTAGGCCGCATCTTTTTTACTATCAACTGCTACTATCCGTAGCGCCGTTCTTGTCGTCATTACTGCCGTTTTTGTTTTCCGTCACTGTTCATCACCGCCTTGCTGCTGGCCCGCTTGAAGTGCCGCGCTGGGAGAACGTTGTAAGGCAACTACCGAGCCTGGCTCAACCCAACACTACCACAGGGTTGCCAAATCCACTTCAACAAAGCTACGAAGACAATTGCCCATCGTGTCGCTACTCATTGTTGCCTGGCCATTTCTTTCTCTGTTCAACAAGAAGAGAAGCCAGTCCCAGCCTCGCTTTCTCATAGCATCAAGATTTGCCTGGTCTCGTTGTTCATTGATTCTAGCTATCACTACGTCGCATTTCTTCGCCATTCTCTCAAGGCTCTAGATCTTTTAGTGAACCTGTTCACCACTTCCGTGCCTAATTGCCTTCAGTCATTGTCAAGGGCAGCTGTATATCGTTTCGCTCCATCACTTGCCTGCCACTGCCATGGAGTCGGCCTCCAATCACAAGCCCATGACGGCTGTACGTCCATCAGCGCCATACTCGAGAAGACCACCAACCCCGCCATTCATTCCATTACCAAGTCCCCGCACATCCGGTGGCATCGATTGCAGGCTTTTTCTGTCCCCCCAGCTCATTCATATTCTGGACCCGCAAAGTCCAGAGTACAGCGTTGTGAGGGCTGTGCTCAGTTATCAGCATGTGGCTGACGTTACTCGTGCTGGACGATGGAAATGGGCCATGCGACAGGAGGCCCAATCTGTCATTGATTCATTATTAGTTGGACCTTCTATGGTAGCGCGCAACAAGGAATATATGCTTCGAGAGGGTATCACAATGGTCTTGACCGTGATAGACCCGCGGCTAATACCGTGGCAAGCCGGTATGAAGCGAAGCGTCTTAGATGCTGGGTTAGAGATGCACTTTGTGCCTGCTGAGTCATCAGTCGATCTCATCAGGTCAATGACGCACATAATCAATCTTATAAACCGCCATTTGATCAAGGTCTTTGAACAAAAGACAGCCAGAGCCGAAGTCGACGCAGCAGCATTAGTTAGAGAGGCACAGGCAGTTTTTGAGTCTGGTAACAAAGACGACTACCTGAGAATGGAGAAGAAGCTGGCGCCTTTTCGAGGCAAGGTCCTACTAACATGCGAGTCTGGAAATAATCGCTCGGTCACAATGGCTACGGGATACCTCATGACTATGACATGTTGTTCTATGCAAGACGCAGCGCAGTTTGTGTCTATGCAACGCTTCTGCTCGAGCTTTGAGGAGGAGAACAAACGGGCACTATTGACATGGGGAGAGCTGCTACAAGCCAAGCTTTCTGTCTGTGATAGTCCAAATTCCAGCGAGCCATCTTCAGCCGCTGCCATGAAGCCTCCAACATCTACTAAGACAAAACGCATGATTGAAGATGTCTACAGCAACGAGGACATGGAACTGGATGGACAACAACGTGATTCCGTTTTAGACGAGGCGAGGTATGAACGTCGGGAAGAGTTCCGTCCTTTTGTTGACGTAGAGCACTGAAACCTAGAAGACACGATGGACGATAGAGATAGTGACGAACAGGCGGGCACTTTGCATACTATAAGTCGACAAAAAACAAGCAAGCACCAGTACTTTTTGTATTCTTTCCAATATCCCTTACGTAATGAAATAGCAGCAGCCAAATAGTGGCTTGCATACGAATGAAATCAATATCACTATATCACTAATTCTACGCGGAGCCTACAAAAATGTTGCTGAATATCTGATCTTGTCTGATCTTGACTTCACGATAGTTAGTTGTCAGACCCGACAAGCTCACCGAAATGCTATATCACGTGACTGGGTTTTGGCGCCTGAACTTTCAGGCCGCCAGAATGTCGCCACCTGGCAGCAGCTCTCAAGGTAGCTAGAGGAAAGCTTGTTAACAAGGCAGCACAAGCGAGCTTAGGAGAAAAAGAGGCTAACTTGCTTGCTTTGCTTTTGCTTTGAACGACGTGTTGTATTAAATCGCAGTTCCTGCAAAACTAAACCCTCGCTCTTTGTTCGTTTGTCTTTTGCCCACCCAAATCGAGGGTTTCAGCAGCATCCACTCTAGTTTCCTTTTGCCAACAACTTAGACTTGCGTACGCTGTACAATTTACCAGGCTCGGTGTTCCTTTATCACGACTTACGCCTATCTTTTTTTTGCCCAGTGCATTTCATTCTCAACGACAAAGCCCGAATATTTAGCAATTGCTCGTTCCGTGATCTGCGCCTATCAGCTCTAATATAGTTGTGCATCGGCTTTGTTTGCCCCACCATTTTTCCTGGCGGTCGATTCGTTATTCCCTTATACCAACATAACAACAACACAATCTACCAAACATTCAAGCGGCCAGCCAGTCCGTTGCTTGTATCTTACTTGATTCTACCCCGATATTACCGTGCCTCACTCGGTCTATCTATCGCCGTGGCCGATTTCCGTCCTCCGAAACCTCTTCTCCGCTCCGCCACCTCCCGTAATACTGCCAGCCTACTACCAGTTCCATCATGCGTCTAGATGTGAAGGTACGATATGATAGCCTGCTTCCCAGTAGTCAATTGGTTGCTACTGCCTTTGCTTTTGCCTTTATTTCCTATCAGCACCATGAGCCACAGATCTAGCCGCTACCTCGAAAGGGTGGGACGATATAAACAGCTTAAGATCATTGCTGGCGATGCGTCGCCGTTCTGTGGCTGCCACTGTGGCCTTCGCCTCTCCCATTGGCCATACACACTGTCTTCTTACTGACACCGCTTCTACCTATATAGCGCCAACTCTTCGCCAGGAGCGACAGAGTCAAGGGCATTGATTTCCATCCCACCGAGCCCTGGATACTATGCACCCTCTACAGCGGTAAGTGCCTCTCTCACAATCAATCGTCTAGTGGCCCCCTGTGCCGCTATATCGATAGTTAAAGGACATCATTACACGCTCTTATAGACATGCTAACCCGATTCGTCAACATGTAGGCAATGTGTCCATCTGGTCCTACGAAACCCAGCAGGTTGTTAAGACTTTCGAGCTGACTGACGTCCCTGTACGATGTGGTCGCTTCATTGCCCGCAAGAACTGGATTGTCTGCGGCTCCGATGACTTCCAGATCAGAGTATACAACTACAATACCTCCGAAAAGGTTGCGCAATTCGAGGCGCATCCCGACTACCTGCGCTCCATTGTTGTTCACCCTAGCCAGCCTTTCATTCTTACGTCCTCTGATGACATGACCATCAAGCTATGGGACTGGGAGAAGGGCTGGAAGTGCGTGCAAACTTACGAGGGCCATGCCCATTACGTTATGAGTATTGCTATAAATCCCAAGGATACCAACACCTTTGCAACTGCCTGCTTGGATCGCACGTATGTCGTCTCAACCCACTATCCTACGCTGTCGAGCCGCGGTTCTCGCTAACATATAAGCGCAGTGTCAAGATCTGGAGCCTTGGCTCACCCCATGCCAACTTTACCCTGGAAGCCCATGAAACCAAGGGTGTTAACTACGTTGATTACTGTACGTCAAAAAAGATACGCCACGTGAAGATGGCATGCGCCAACCAGACCCAGACTAACCAAATATTCATTGTCTATCAGACCCCCACTCCGACAAGCCCTATATCCTCACTACCTCCGATGACCGTACCGTCAAGATTTGGGATTACACCACCAAGTCGCTAATTGCTACCCTCGAGGTCACACTAACAACGTTTCCTTCGCCTGCTACCACCCAGAAATTCCCGTCATTGTCTCCGGTTCCGAGGATGGCACAATTAGATTATGGAACGCCAACACATACCGCTTCGAGCAGTCTTTAAGCTACGGTCTTGAACGCGCTTGGTGTGTGTCGTACCAGAAGGGCAAGCAGGGCATCGCAATTGGCTACGATGATGGTGCTGTAGTTATCAAGCTTGGTCGTGAGGAACCTGCTGTGTCTATGGATGCTTCCGGTAAACTGATCTGGGCTCGTCACAACGAGGTCGTCAGTGCCATGATCAAGGGTGGTGATGCCTCTATTAAAGACAACACCCCTATCTCTGTTTCTACCAAGGATCTTGGTACCTGTGAAGTGTATCCTCATACACTCACTCACTCTCCCAATGGTCGATTTGTTGCCGTGTGCGGTGATGGCGAGTACATCATTTACACTGCTTTGGCGTGGAGAAACAAGGCCTTTGGTTCTGCCTTAGATTTTGTCTGGGGTTCCAAGGAAAACAGCAATGATTTCGCTATCCGAGAGTCTGCTACTAGCGTCAAAGTGTACAAGAACTTCCAGGAGAAGAGTGGTGGCCTGGATGTCGGTTTCGCTGCTGACAGCCTAAGCGGTGGTGTTCTTCTGGGTGTCGGTGGCCAGGGTGGTATCTCATTCTTTGATTGGCAGACTGGTGGCTTGGTGCGCAGAATCGAGGTTGAGCCCAAGCAGGTTTATTGGTCAGAGAACGGCGAAATGGTCGCTATTGCCTGTGAAGATTCTTGCTACATCTTGCGCTACTCTCGTGAGAACTATCTCGCCGCTGTTCAGTCTGATGAGGTTGAAGACGATGGCGTTGAGTCTGCCTTCGAGGTGATATCAGATATCAACGAGAATGTGCAGACTGGTGAGTGGGTTGGTGAGGTCTTCATCTACACCAACAGCACCAACCGTCTTAACTACCTTGTTGGTGACCAGACCTACACTGTCTCGCACTTTGACCATCCCATGTACATCCTAGGTTACATTCAGCGCGATGGCCGCATCTATGTCGCCGATAAGGACGTTGGTATCACTTCCTTTGCTCTGTCGCTACCTGTGTTGGAGTACCAGACTCTAGTTCTACGTGGTGATCTCGAGACGGCTGCCGAGCTCCTGCCTGGTATTGAGGGTGAGCAAATGAACAAGATTGCTCGCTTCCTAGAGGGTCAAGGTCACAAGGACCTTGCCCTGGAGGTTGCTACTGACCCAGAGCACAAGTTCGATCTAGCTCTGTCTTTAAATCAGCTCTCGGTTGCTCTTGAGCTAGCCAAGAAGGCCAATGCCGAGCACAAGTGGAAGACAGTCGGTGATGCTGCTCTTGCGGCGTGGGATATCAACCTGGCCATCGAGTGTTTCACACATGCTAAGGATCTAGGCTCTCTCCTGCTTCTGCACTCTTCAACAGGAGATCGCGCCGGTTTGGAGGCTCTGGCTCAACAGGCTGAGGAGTCTGCAGCGCATAACATTGCATTCAGCTGCAGATGGCTACTAGGTAATGTGGCTGCCTGTGTTGAGCTCCTACAAAAGACTGGTCGTGAGGCCGAGGCAGTACTTTTCGCGCAGACTTACAAGCCTAGTCTAGCGGCTCAAAGTGCCGTGACATGGAAGGAGAGCTTGGAAAACAACAAGAAGGGCCGGGTAGCCAAGCTAATCGGTGTTCCGGGAGAAGACGAAGAACTCTTCTCCGAGTGGGATGAGTACCTCAACCTAGAATCACAGGGCGGAAATGTCGATACTGAGCCAGCAGAGGCTGAGGCCGAGGAGGGAGAGGAGGATGATGACGAAGAGTAAAGGAAGAGTTCCTTCTATCATTAAATTCTAGTTTTTGCTTCTTTTTTGTTCAAAAACAAAGAGAGAAGGAGAGAGGAGGCGCATATAAAATGGCATACTTTCACTCCATCGATTCCCAACCCGTCTTGCTTTCTACTGTTTATATCATAACTTTGGTTTTAATTGAGGTTTTCATTAAGTTGTCATAACTATTGGCTAGTCAATATCTACTTACAGTTTATATACTTGTGTAGGGTTAGGGTATATATGTGTACCACATAATAACTAGGGGGCTGGTCAAGTTCAGCTTCTCTCGCTTGTAGCTTTGATTTGATGCGGGGAGCAGACAAGGGATTTGTGTTCAAGGCTATCTATCTATCTATTTGAAACCAACAGATATCAACATGAATTGCTTTATGATATTACTACTGATAGGCCAATAAAATATTATATGATATAAATTCGTGAATTATATGAACAAAGGGTGTATATTTGTCATCAAGACATTAAAGTGAAGTAAGAAATTAGAAGTAAAGGAGGCAACAATCAATTTAGGGCCAAGAAAGAGCACATACGAGAACCAGAGCAATGCTAGGTTAATAGTCTGGATATACGGCAACGTATAAGATGAGACAAGAGAAACGGATAAGAGAAGGGAGGGAGCTAAAGACAGTATCTGTGTCTACAAAGGTAAGATAGCTAACTTCTCCTCCAGCCCAGAAACTCATAAGTTTGTGAGTAGGGAGATGAAGTCAGAGTATCATACCGTCATACGTCTCACGGTCTTTCTTCACTCGTCCTGGTAGTGCGACTGCTTCGATTTCCTCGGTTTTACTTCTTTCTTTAGGTTCTCGTTTAGCAGCAGTGCTTGTTGAAGCGCAGGGAACCACCGCAGCAGTCGAAACCGCAGTTTATGCCGCCACCACGAAGGTGCATAGGCTGGGAAGCATCAGGGCGAGGTTCCGCAGTCTTTTTATTAAATGAAGGAGATTAGTGAATGGTTTAAGAGATGAAGGGCAGATAAAGAGAGGAATGATTTGATGTGATTTGGAAAGAAGTGATATATGTGTGAAACGTAGAGTGGATGAAACATGAGAAAGGGGGCAAGAAAGAAGGGAGAAGAGGATATCAGGATACACCAGAAGAACAGATAAAAACGGAAAAGGAGATAAGGGACTGGACTGTTGCAAAGAGAGCAGTAGATATAGCATGAACAAGCAAGACTTACAGGTTGCTGATCAACAACAACGGCGCCATGAGTAAGCACAGAAGATTCGGCGGCAGGCTCCGGAACAGCGACCATAGGAGCGGTCTTTGAAGGTTCAGATTCGGTGGGATGCATGGCTGTCTTGTATGTACAGTTGTATAAAATATATATCTAGAATTGTTTAATTACATGTTAGCTCGTTCACGTCAGGAAATTGTAGTATCAACAGCCCTAGATATGACGATCCGAAGTCTGTCGAACAAGAGACAAGATGGGTCTTTGATCTGTCTTTGTTAAGGGTCTTTCAAGGGTCTAGAAGGCGATTATTCTCCAGGCTTTCGGGAGATGTTTTCCCTAAGAGAACCTTTATAGGATGGGAGACTAATATCATATTTGAAAAACAAGAAGGGACGAATTGAATATGCCGTAAGACCTAAGTAGCAAGCCAAAGAAATGGAGGCTGCAAAAATAAACTCCAGAAAAAAACCGAAAAGCAGATTAAATTAAGATGAAGAGGAGATTATTTGGCTTACATGAAAGAATAAGTGTACTTTTTTGGGTTGAGTTTATTTATCGAATTAATATCTTAATTGGTGAAATAACACAAAAAAAAGCGGAAATCAGTAACTTTGGTTGAAGAAGGGGGAAAAAAGAGGAAGAAAGAAAGAGAAAGAG